>JAPKID020007154.1:0-10379 GCA_026931265.2 Tropidonophis doriae | reverse complement strand
GTAGAAGCATTCTAATGGCAATATGATGCATTGGCAAAATATTATTGTTATACAACTACAATTGTAGTCCTGAATGGCGTTCATTGCTCGTGAACAGGACCACTGCCTGCCAACTTTTTCTTTCTCTTTGGGTTACAAAAATGTTCGTTTGTGACGTGCAGTTTTCATATTCCATTTCGCCTTCTGCACAGTGCTCTTCCCAAGGACCATCCTTAGCAGGACGGAAAAAAAAAAATAGACTTGCTGCACAAAAGTTGTAGAACAGACACTAAAGCACAGGACAGTCCATTCATCTGTCCCTTCCTGTCCTACTTTATGTTGCTCGGATGGACTTGGACTGAGAGGCACTGTGAGTGAAATAGCTATGGAGACCACCTATGCTGCTGCAGCCAGTTCTTCCACAATGCTTCCTCTAAGGCCTTCTCGGAATGAGTCATTTGTGCCTGGCATGCATTCTTGAGAGCCATGCCAGGCACCATTCCTCTGTGTGACAGGAAAATAGCTGGCCAGGCTCTCCAGAACACGCGGTGCTTTTGATGCCTCATTCAAAAGAGTCCTTCTAGGAGGTATTGGGACAGGCATGAGACTTCAGAGCAAAGTGTCAGCAAGCAACTACAGGGTGCCCCAGAGAGCCAGCCTTGTTTCCTAAAAGCTTCAGAGCAACCCTGGGTTGGCTGATATAGCTTTCCACATAGTTTTCAATAGAACTACCAGACTACAAGCTTACAAGATGCTCCAGAGACCTGCTCACATGCTTAATTTCAAGAGATACACATTTGAAGAAATGCATATTTAAAACCCAAGTGGCCAATGCCACAATTCTCTCCCCCACACCTCCGAAAATAATCTTTCTTCAATTTAATTAAATGTAGACAGAATACGGGGACATGGTGGCTCAGTGGCTAAGACGCTGAGCTTGTTGATCAGAAAGGTCGGCAGTTCAGTGGTTTGAATCCCTAGCACCATGTAACTGAGTGAGCTCCTGTTAGTTGTCCCAGCTTCTGCCAATCTAGCAGTTCGAAAACATGTAAAAATTCAAGTAGAAAAGTAGGGACCACTTTGGTGGGAAGGTAACAGTGTTCCTTGCGCCTTTGGCGTTTAGTCATGCCAGCCATATGACCACAGAGACGTCTTTGGACAGTGCTGGCTCTTGGGCTTTGAAACAGAGATGAGCACTGCCCCCTAAAGTTGGGAACGACTAGCACATATGTGCGTATTTAGCTTTTAGACCAGGAGTCTCAAAATCAATTTACCTGGGGACCGCTGGAGACAGAGTCTGGGTGAGGCTGGGCTGCCGCATAAGGGATTCCATTACATTGGATATTATACTTTCATATCACTAATATTATACTTTCATATCACGGTGGGGGCCATAAGATACCGTCCTGCCGTGAGAATGAGACCTCTGTTTTAGACAGAATATGGCAGTATTATAAATGCAAAATCGTTTTCAAGGATGCCATATTTAAAGTAATTTGTGGCACATAAATAATGCTTGCTGAAAAAATGTAAGACACTGGCAGCATTCCTTATTGCGCTATTTAGTTTATTTAATAGAGGCGTTAAACTCTGAAGAAAATCACAACGTTGTAGTGCCTGTGATCTATATACCTAGTAGCAAAGAGCCACACAGTATGTATGAGTAAAGAAATCGTGACAGAAAAATTATTCCTTTTTCAGTTATTATCCTAGCTGCTATACAACAGAGGAGACAAGGTCTGAAAGAAATGTCACCCCAAGATTTGGAGGTCAAGTAGCAATGTTAGCACTCTTTCCCGAGAACAGATTTACACAAAGGGATCAGAGAATGAGCTAATTACTTGAAGATGTGATCAGAATCTTGATACTTCTTGAACTAACAGTTGGGAATCCCAAGATTTTTTCAAAAGAGTAAAAGCTAGAGCCCTCGTTACTTGCCTACTTATGTACAAATTATCTGACTCATGTCTTTTCTTCCTCCTCCACACATTTTCTATCACTTTGCCATTTTCTCTACAACATGCAATTTTCCTTTTGAGTCAGATTGGCTTGTATGTCTTATATTTTCTCTCTGCGACTCAATCTTTTGAGATGCCTGAAGATGTTTACCAGTTATGTGCTCAAGCATGGTACACTGTGATTTAGCTCTGGAGTCTGGGTAGCCTATACTAGGTTGATGAAAAAAACGGGTTCATATAATACAGTCATGATTAATGGAACAGTTTACTCTAATGGCCCAGTTTCCCAAGTTTAATGACAGACCTAACTTCCTTAAAGCAAACTTGTAAGTTCTGTTCACACAAGAAGCTGGTCTAAAAGATGGTTTATTAGTTAATGATTCGGTGTTCTAAAAGGAAAGTTTTGCTTCTTTAGTGAAGGATTGCAGTCTCAAAATGCAACTGTCTAGCTATATCGGTCTGTCATTCATAGAAATTAAAGGGGCTTAATCTATTTTAATATCAGGCATGGACTAGTCAACATTTCAGCGAACCTTAAGCAGCGTATAGCTGAAATTGGGAAGTAAAATTACGCAAATCAATTAGCTTGTATTAATTTGCATGAAGTATTCAAAAGGCACAACCTGGGTAAAGGAATGGAGAGTACAGACGCTGTAAATAAAGCATTATTTCACTACAGGCAAATAGTTCTATGGAACAAAATCATGTTACTATTCAAGTATTTTAAAATGGGTCACTTCTTACCCTGTATTTTTTTCCATATTCAAAGCAACAAGAGAATATTTTCATATATGATTTTTATGCTGTACCTAGTGGGAAGCCAGGGCCAATCCTAGTATACAGGTAATCCTCAACTTACAACCACTCATTTAATGACCGTTCGAAGTTGCAACAGCACTGGAAAAAGTTTATTTATGACCGTTTTTCACATTGATGACTGTCGCAGCATCCCTATGGTCACATGATCAAAATTTGTATGCTTGGCAACTGACTCATATTCATGATGGTCACAGTGTCCCGGGATCATGCGATCACCTTTTGTGATCTCCCCGACAAGCAAGGTCAATGGGGAAGCCAGATTCACTTAACCACGTTACTAACTTAACAACTGCCGTGATTCACTTAACCACTGTGGCAAGAATGGTCTTAAAACGGGGCAAAACTCACTTAGCAAGAGAAATTTGAGGCTTAGTTGTGGTAGCAAGTGGAGGACTAACTGGATACACAGACAGGGCAAAATGCATTCCCATTAAAGATCATACGGGATAGCCTGCACACAATTTGTCTGGCGTTTCCGATCTACGCTCATTGCCATTAGGACCAATTGGCATCAAGGAGACAGTCTCACCGGAAAACTGAGCAAAGTAGCAGGTTCCTCTTTGAAGAATGCTCACGGTTTGTGCAATTTTTTTTTTAAAGCAGCTAAAAGAAGCCTCGTGTACAGTTGTGCAAGAAAGATCCCTTCTTGAGTGGAAACCGAGAGGCCCTTTGATTTCAAGGCCACTCTGAAAGCAGGTGGTAGAGGAAACGCAGAGGAAGTTGAGAGACCTGCTTCACAACAGGCTGGTCCCAGAGAAGCAGCAACGTGTTCTCTGCCGAGCATGAGTCACCCTGCCCTTGCTTTTTGCGAGCACCAACGCAGCAGCCTCCGCCTGCTCTCCTCCGTGCAGGAACTGCCTTGCCCACCTCTAAGGGAAAGCAAGTGGGGACGATACTACCCCAGGGGAAAGAACGGCAGTTGAATTCACCACCACTGTGAAAATTACGAGCTGCTAAGCACAGGAAGCAGAAATGGCAGAAGGACAAAGTGCAAAGGAAGGGGCCATTCCTGCGCTGCCCCATAGTTTGGCCAATTGATCAGAAGTCATTTTCCCTTCCTCCTCCTCCTCCTCCTGCCAGCCCCCCGGCCTTATTGTGATCTGCTGGAGAACACCCCCCCTGCAAAGCGCGAGGGAGAAAATGCATTCGATTTACACATACTTGTCCCAAACTAGCATGGAGTACAAAGCCGGTGACAACGTGAGGAAGAAAAGTCACACACGCCCTTCATGCACAGCCTTTAATGTGCAAAGTAATTCTCATTCCAAAAATAAACTGGCTTTCTCCCACGCTACTTGTGAGTTGACAGGAAGCTTTGGGGCCATCGAGTCCAATCTCCTGTGCCATGTAGGAATCAATATGGCTGCCTAGTCTCTCCTTCTACACAGCCGGCAAAGGGGAAGTCGGACGCTGTGACTTTCTTTCAGGTTGTGAAGAGTGCGTCGTTCTTCTTTTCACAAGACTAAACCTTCCCAGACCTTTCCTTTTGGTCTCTCTTCGTAGGACCAGAGATGGTATTCAGCAGGTTGTAACCAGTTCTGGAGAACCGGTTCTGGAGATCAGCTGGCCTTTGACATGCGGCAGTGCTGGAAACCAGAATAACTGGTCTTCCATTTTCCAGTGTGAGCATGTATGATGGCCTGCTAACTGGCACATGCACATGCACGGCAGTAACCAGAAGGCTGGTGTGTGCATCCGTGTGCCAGAAACTGGAAGTTCATTTTCCGGCACGCACATGCTCTGAGTAGCTTCTTTTCCTAGTCACAGTCCAGAGAAGCACATGCACACTAAGTGCTTCCTTTTTGGTATTCAGTGCTGAAAAGGTTCACCGTCTCACTGAACTAGTCTATAGGTCTCCAATTCTCCTTCCTATAGAGCAGTGGTAGTCACCCTACAACCCATTAGTGGGCGTTCCAGCTTTCATGGTGGGCGGTAGGGGTTTTGTCCGATACTGAAGCACTTTCCTTTTTTAAATTTAATTGACTTGCCTACTTCATAAATCACGATTACTGTGGAAGCAGTGGTGGGCGGTAGGTATAAAAAGGTTGACTACCCCTGAAATTGAGTATTCAGAAGCAGTTCTTGAGGTTTGTGTGGCAAGCAAGGCAGAAAGGTCCAGCAAATAGCTATAAGATATTTTATCCCTTTCTATTAATATTAATGCTTAAAATAATTAATTTTATTGTCTATAGATCAAAGTTATATATGTCCCTATCTCTTTTCTGAAAGATATTTCAGATAATGAATTATTTTTTGTCGTAAGTAGAACATCGATTCCTATAATTCTTACTCCAGTTCAAGAAGCTCTTTACAGATGAATTAATAATAGATAGATGAGTGAATAGCAATAGCTCTTAGACTTATATACCATTTCATAGTGCTTTGTAGCCCTCTTTAAATGGTTTAAAGAGTCAGCCTATTACTGCTAACAATCTGGGTCCTCATTTCATTTTATCAATCTCGGAAAATTGGGAGGATGAGTCAACCTTGACCTGTTCAGCATTGAATTTCTCATGGTGAGCAGTGAGTTATTCTGCAATACTGCAGTTTAACCTCTGCACCACTAAGGAATAGTGTAACTCTTCCTTTAACAGCTATTTACAACTGCCTCACAACTCATGACTACTTATATTTTATTATTAAGAGATAATTTTTTCAAAAGCATGTTTACATTCAGTTGACTGGCATATGGAATTTCAATTTTTAATGGCTGATCACTTTTTACATCTTGTTTTTCAGTTATTAAATATATAACTATCCACTTATGCATGTTTCCATTTGGACAGATTGTCCCTCACCATAAAACTGTCTGTCCCCAGACGGGTCATAAAACATAATCAAAGTCTGGTGGCATCTCTTCTTGCACAAGCCCTCCTGTAAATACTTAAGAGAAATAGTGATAATTCCATTTCAAATCAAATTCTATGTACCCTGCTGGCTCTTGAACACATCCTATTGACCTTCTCATTAGCCTGCTGTGTTACTTGCAACTAGGCTCTAATTACTTTTTCAGAAATTACTTGAGGAGTACAATATAGAGTAAACTTTCCCCAGACCCTCCAATGATGTAATTAATTCTAATATTTTCTTTTTTAAAAGTTTGTAAAGAGCTCTAGAGGTTAACTTGCAAATATATCTATATCTATAATCTATAATCTCTATATATCTATATCTACTGTCTATGATTATCTGTCTGTCTATCTATCTGTCTGTCTATCTGTCTGTCTATCCATTTATCTATCTCCTTCTCCCTCTATCTCTCTGTCTCTCTGTTTATCTATTTCTGTCTATGTAGCATCCATCCATCCACCCATCCACTCCAATCCACTTAATCTATTTATCGTCAACACATAATCATGTGAACATAAGAACGTAAGAACAGCCTTTATGGAACAGGCCACAGACCATCCAGTCCAGCATTCTGTCTCACACAGTGGCTCACCATTTGCTTCAGGGTCTTCCCAAGCAGATGTCTTCACCTGCTTATGATTCCCTGCAAATGGCATTGATGGCATGTAGAATAAGATTATATCATGTTGCTCTGATTCTTTTGTTTTAGTTAAACAGTTTGTGATCTGAGTTGATGCAGCAACAGGATTTTGTTCTTGTTGTCCTACTTGATCAAATTTCCACTCTTATAGGATCCCTTCTGACCTTGTGAGGATTCACCTTGTAGAATTGCGCTCATTCATCAGTCGAACATTGGCAGAATATTGGACTGGGTTGCTGTTTCCTGTTCCGGTTCATATTTAATCTGACCTCTCTCCTATGGCCGACCCATATTGAGTGACTTTTATGGGAGATTGTGCTTATAATATATATATAGCGCAGAACATCATTGATATATACAAACCCCATCATCACTAGAAAGTAACAATCCAGAAACATTTATTAATAATACATTTATGAGTTTAAATTCCACTAAATTCATTTAGATGTATTTCTAAAGCATAGCTATAATAGTTACTCTTGTCTGGTGATGCTTTGCATATTTTTTATTATTATTATTATTATTTTGCAATTAAAAATAATCCTACACATGCAAATGTACTGTATGTGCACTTTAATGTTTTACTCAAGGGGCGAGAAAAGAGAAAGAGGGACAGAGAGAGACCAGATATTTCTTTTTTAAAATACCAATCACTAGAACTCTGCTCTTATTTTAACTTGACAGCTTAAGAAGGTAGAAAAAATAGTCAATATTTCATGTGGAATTCCACCTTAAAATCTAATATTGCTATAGATAATAATGCTACTGTTTCAGTAGATAATAACACACTTATCCCCACAGAATTAATCCTGGGCACATTGCCCAGATAAATTGCTACATAAGAAAGCGCAGGTTCTAACCTTTACTTGTTGAAATCTGATGCTTATTTTCTCGATGGTAAGAAGGTTAATAAAGAGTTTACTACAAAGCTGATTATATTTTGCTTCTCTAATGATACCCTGTGGTTCTCATTGCTCATGTGTTGTTTTTTTCTTTGTTTTAAAGGCTGTTCAAAAACCTGATATCCCAAATGCAGAAAATGAAATAATTGATTCTGTTCTTAACTATTAGTGTTAGACTCCATGTTTTAGGCAGCAGCAACAGACATAAGATAGCATAAGAATAAGCAATGTAATGTTTTTATATACTTTCCATAGTTCCATAAAACTTCTTGCTGGCTTTTCATGTAATTTTTAAAGGGTATAATTATTTGAGGAACTATCTATCTCACTTGGTGTCCGTCTGGCCAATAGCAGCTGATAGGTTTGATACATTTCCAGTCCTTTCAATTAAAGAGGGTCATGTTTTGGAACCCAGTAATCACACCTTTTGGGTTCACATGTTGGAAAGACAGCCCCGTTATATTGTTGCATGAAGTTCCTCTTGAAATCCAGAAAACTCTTATCCTGGGAGGATTTGGGAGTGCTTTGAAGGCAGTCATTGAACTAAAGTGGTCAGAGCCTCTTGTTTAAGCATTTTTTAAAAACTGTGTAACCTGCCTTCTTATATTTTCATTGATTTGTGTTTGAACTCTATTGTACTTTACACTTTTGCTGTATTTTGTGAGCCTCCCAGAGCCAGGTGGATCTAAATCATGTGAAATAAATATATAAATAAGTACCTAAATACAGGTAGTCCTCAACATACAACAGTTCATTTAGTAACTGTTCAAAGTTACAGCGGCATTGTCAAAAAGTGAGCTATGACGATTTTTCACACTTACAACTGTTGCAGCATATCCATAGTCACATGATCAACATTCAGATGCTTGGCAACTGGTTTATATTTATGATGTTTGCATTGTCCCTGGGTCATGTGATCATCTTTTGCAACCTTGTGATGAGCAGAGTCAATAGGGAATCCAGATTCATTTAACAGCCATGATACTAATTATGCTTTTACAGCCCTTTCTAAGATGATTTACAGAGTCAGCATATTGCCTCCACCAATCTGGTCCTCATTTTACCCACCTTGGGAGGTTGGAAGCTGAGCCAATCTTGACCCTGGTGGGATTCGAACTGCCAAATTGCAGAAAGCTGGCAGTCAGCAGAAGTAGTCTGCAGCACTGCTCTCTAACGAAAGTGCTATCGTAGCTCACATAAATAAATGAATAAATAAATAAATAAATTTATTACACACTTGAAAGAAAGGTATCAATTTGTAACATCATATTTATTTAGGTATCAGAAAACCCTAGACCCCACTTGGTAATCACTAAAAGTGATTACATGGGTTTAGTTTGCTTTCTCTTAAAAATGCCTCTTCACATTATGCCAAATATTTTGTGAACAGAGTAGGCAAGAATCCCATGGTAACCATTTTGTTATTTTATCTATCACATGTTCCCATATTTCCAAATCTGCCACAATCCCAAAAAGGTTGGGTTTTTTCCTGCACTAAAATTACCTTGAATGCTTCATATTTGCAAAGAAACAAGAGGACTATATTGTTTCTGTGACATTCTCTCCATTTTTGTCAATAAAACAATCTTCAGATTGTTTTATTCCATGATCACTTCATCACAGTGATGTTTAACAAGGCCATTTAATCCATATTTCTTCCTCCCTCCTTTTATTTTCATGGATGGCTCCAAGGAATATAGAAACCTAGTTATAGTTCCTTTCATACATAAGAGTTTCTATTCTGGTCTTGTAAAAAATGTACAGATTATATGTTTTAGAAATGGACTTTCTTAGTAATTACTGAGAATCTACAATAGCACTGAATTGATTTTTAAGTATACAAATCATCTTAAGGCCAGCTGCATGATTTCTTTGTGATTTATTCTTTCAACTTAATGACTTTTATTGCATGGGATGACAATTATGTCAGAAGGTAATAGTTGTTAAGCAATTAACAATATGCAATTAAATTAATATATACTATGTCTGTCAGTATTCCTTTTAAGAAAGGAAGGTCATGATGGATCTGTCTGAAGACCTATTGTCCATTATTTTGAGAATCCATCAAGCAAGTCATAAGCACTATAGTCTGCAAACTATACATAAGGCTTTAAATCTTATTATGGAATCAGTAAAAGGGAAAAAAATATATAGAAATCTATAATTTGTCAAACTGTACATGAACCACCAGAGAGCAAAAATCTCATCTGGACAAGTATTTTAAAGGCTTACTCCATGTTTTCATACAGAGATTGACAAGTGAAAAAAGAAAGGAAGAGACATTGATTTATTAATAAAGGTAACTTAAACTTCCTCTGGGCATGCTTAGCTGCAAAAAGGAAACCTGACAGGCACAATAGAATCATACAAAGAACACTAAAGGGACACAAATGACATTGAACATGGAGCCTGACTGATAAAATATATCCAAGAAAATTAATAATTTATCTCCTTCCTTTTCCTTTTTATATATAATATAATATTAGTGCATTGGTTTGGCCAGATAGCTCAGTAAAATATAGTTCTAGACATCCTATGAAGTGTGCTTTCTAATCTGGTTTACCCTGAAAGCTGAACATCAATCTTGCAAGCCTGATAGCATTTTATCTCCTTTCCCCATAGTGTCTCCCTCTTTGGAACACTCAGTTTGAACGATCATGTAAGCACCAAAATTGTTTCATCATAAATTTTATATAGGAAAGGCAGAAACTGATGAACGAGATTGAATATGCCTTAGCTACGTAAGTCTTTGAGACTCACGAGGTTAAATACAGCCACAGTAGTAGATGGATCCTTGTTCATCTTGGACATTTCCAATCATCATATTTCCACTGTATTATTCTGTCTTTCCAGTAGTAACTACATTACTTTAATCAATCACTGATAAATTTGTTTCTCCTTTTTAATTTTTTGGGAGGCAACTGGTTATTGAAAATAACTTTTAAAAAATGCAAGCGTTTGAATCCTTCAAATCTTGTTTTGAATCATCCAGCTCAATTGCCAGCTTACATTTGAGAAAATTTACCTTACATCAGATGTAAAATGATGACTCCTGCAGGGCTTCAACTTTCATTTCCAAGAAGTGCTCCCAAATAACAGCCCTAGAAGCTATCTCTTGGAGAAGAAAAGAAGACACCAAAGAATTTATTATTATTTATTTATTTCTAGAATTTATAAACCGCACCCTCTCACTCAAAGGGACTCGGGGCGGTGTACAGGCAAATTAAAACA
>JAPKID020007153.1:0-10380 GCA_026931265.2 Tropidonophis doriae | reverse complement strand
ATATAAATATAGCAATAACAATATTAATATTAATTAAAAAACAATCCTCTGAAGGAAATCTTGCTTCTCCAAGGCTAGAATTCTGCCTGACATTTTTCTGAGCTCTGCCTAGCGAGCACTGCTTCAAAAGAAAATGGAAGGCACTACACTCTTCTAGTAACATTCCTTAATTGATTAAAATCAAGTATGATTTAGAAAGATCAAGAACTAAGGGGTGTAATTCTGTGGTTGTAGCTTCTTTTAGGAAAATTACCAAAAGGATGTCTGATTGGCTACTATTTTTCTCATCACAGGATCATCAAATGCATTAAACTCAAAAATAATTTCCTATTAATAGAAAACATTCTACAGAAATGTGTGGGTCCATACATGGACTGTAATGCAGCAATGAAGAGTTGCTTTATGAAGGCCCTTTCCTCAACTTAGGGAAATTTGCAGGTGGCCTCAGATTCCGTGAAGATCTTTGGCCTTGTGGATCAAGTTACCTTTGGCATTACAATTCATGGTGACTGATTATGTATTGTCAACCAATACATACCAAAGCGGGTTGATGGTCATCTGAATCAAAACACTGTTGTGTCCAAGCGCAACAGTTGCCCCATGAAGTAGTTACTCTGATCTAGCATGAGTTACTTTCCAATGTTTAAATGATGGCTTTGTTTAATGTTTAATCTGTTTAATGTTTAAATGATGGCTTTCCAATGATAAATGATGGCATCAAGGTGTTTAGAAATTACTTCATAATCTCCAACTCTAAAGCATGTACATGCAATACAATGTTCTTTGCCCATTATGTTGCAGGTCTGCTTTGATATATCTATTATAAGGCCATTATTGTATTTAGAAGAATCTCTGCATGAAAAAATGCCACATTTTTCTAAGTGTCCTCTAAGTTTAATTCATAAAAATATTGCAATATTATGCAAGCTATTTAAAAGAAATCTTTGCCATCTCTTGTGAATCTTCTGCAAGCTGCCCTAGTAGGATGCATGAAGATTCATGCATTATCTCTTTTCTAAAGATAAAGAGTATCTTCAGTGCCTATGTCTGGCAACATTAACCAAAACTACATTTAAACAGTCCAGAAACAGTCATTAGTACAAAAGCAATCACAACTTCATAAAATTTCAATCCCTTGGGAATCATGGACCCAGGGCTTTGGATGCATCCTGTGAATTACCCCATTTTAGGTACCTTGGTTCAAAAATTGCTGCCTTATGATGCACCATTTTGCCCAGGTAAAGGACATGACAAATAGTGGTATAGACGTTCACCAATCAGTAAACAGTATTCAATTTCACTTGAAGTCCCATCAATTGCCTTCAACATGGCTCGGCAAACATTGCAGACATTAAAAAAATGCCATTATCCAGAGGATGAATATTCAAAAAATGTCTGAATAGAGTGGATTGAAGTTGCAGCATTCAACTTACTGAAGAAACTGCTTTCTTATGGTAAAGCTGATTGTAACAATACCAATAAATTGGGAATCTCTAACAGGAATACAGCTTTTATGTAGAACTAATCAAGTCCATTCCCAAATTACAGTACCAAGATTTACCTAGATATAACGTAATTCTTTTGGCCAAGATTTACCTAGATATAACGTAATTCTGTTGGCCATCACTTTGGGTGCTTCATAAATTGCAGTACCAAGTAGCACACCTTGGAAAATTTTACGATATTTATGCATATAAAGATTATGATTCCCATCCACAGTATTCTTCCCTGGTTTCAACATTATTTAAACTTTACTCATTAGCATCTCATATTTTACTTTTTGCTCCACATATTGAAACCTAATACCTAGAGCCCTGCATTTTTTTTCAAAAAAAACTTTGCAAGTATGTTAATATAGGTTACCACATAACTGAAATACAAATAACATCTATTAAGCTGTTTATAATTTACAATATTTTATAGCAAAAATTAATATGCATATTTTAAAATAACTTCAATAACAATGTATTATGACAATCCATTAGGAATAAATTATTTGGTTTCCTTATATCTGCAAGACCTAGCCTATATCTTCTATAAAAATATTTACATTATTATTGTATCTTGTGGAAAGCTATTGTATTCAGAAGTATTGTTCAAAAACTCTTTGTAAAGAAAGGAAGAAAAACAGCATTTTTTGAATTCCAGTTCCTTTGAAGACTTCTTTTATGAACATACAAACCATCTGAAAGAATGAAGAAACTAGTGAGAATAATTTTACTATGCTTGATGATACTCCAGCACAAGAGTGTTGCCATCGCACAACATATATTAGGCCTGGTTTCATGGCAGGCAGATTTTAGAAGAGTAATCAGAAGTTCCATCCATAAGTCCTAAGCCTGTAAATAAGTTATCTCTCAATACATGTTTGCAAGTTTTTCAGAGTGAAGAAAACTTGTTTGTTTAGTGTCACAAATTCACAGAATATGAAAATTTGTTTATTGTCTGTTGTAAAAATACTTGCACATACTTAACTTTGCACATTAAATGTTCCTCTCCTCCCCCATAGTTGTAAAGAAATCTTCAAACACCTTAATAAAATTTGTTGCAATGTGATAAAGTTCATGTCATAATAAATACTTTGGTAACTGTATAAACTAATACTTGTGTTTTTGCAACAAACAAGAAAATCTATCTTAAAAATATGTAACAACCACTAGTTTTGTACATAACCATGTATAAGCAGGAACAATTTTTTTAGAGCAAGTTTTCTATTTACCTAGGGATCTACAGGGAGGAAAAAAAGAGTATAGCTGTGCTAGGCACTCAATTTAAAAATGTCAACATCAGTTGCTGTTTATTGCACTGGGACTAAGAATAAAAAAAAAATCTGGCATCACTTTGTTGTGTCATAGAAAGAGTTCTATGCAGTTTAAACAATGACTAAAATAAAGATTATAAGTTCCCAAAAGAATCTTGGTAACAGCTTTGATATGTATTTTAAATCCAGATCTTCCTTACAAATAAACAACTGAACTGAAGCAGCCAAGTCCATCCTTTTGCCAAGCTAATAATTGAAGATATAAATATAAGTCTCTGAGAGCCAATGTTAGAACCTAACAGCTTATTTCTAAACCTAATATTTTTTTAAATAATTACCCAAGCAAAATGGTAACAGGGACTTTACACTTTTAGAGTGTAGCTTTTATTTGCTGAAATGCAAAATTACATAAGATAAATATGATTGAATCAATAAATTTATTCTGATAAACATGCGTGTTTTAGATTCAGAATAGCTTTGAATATGCTTTAAGACAATCCATCTTGGGGGCACAAAAACATAAAAAAGGATAATGGACGTAACCTGAGTCCAACCTGAGTCAAATGTTGGGATAAAAATTCATTTGCATGTAATTCAATCTGTAGAATTGAATTTTCTTCATATAAAGGCAGACAGGATTTTTTATTTTCCTTTTTAGATTCTAATTATTTCATCTGAACTTTTATTTATTTTTTTTTAAAAAGGAAATGATCAGCCAAACCAATTTAGAAAGAAAAACGTCAGGGGAGGGGAAGCTCATTTAATTAATTTACAATAATTTACAGTCATTTTGTAAAAAGGCATTACAACTGATCAAACTGTAGAACGCCTGACTATTTTACAATTATAGGTACAGAATTTAAATATTCAAGCTTGTGATGAAAAAGCGGCAAGGTGGTTGCAGCGTATAACGTAAACAAGTAGCTTTGGAAAGTGAACTAGGTCATTACATCCTTTGAAAAAATTCCCTTTCCTGAAATACTATCACAGATTATCATGTGAATACTCATCTAAAAGCATAATTTAAACTGTACTCAGGATAAAACTATTGACAAGGAATTCAGATTAAGATCCAGTCTAAGTTGGGCAGTGTTGAGGTCCCTGTAAAAAGTAAACATTTCCTATTTCTTTAAAAAAACGTGCCACAACATTTGCAGCACAGTGCAGCATTAAAACTTTAAATACAAAAATATTTCTTCTTCTGTGGGGATAATATAACTAGCATACTGGAAAGTAGTAACAATACTGCTACTCAGAGCACATCCGGTCCACATCTTTCAAGTCATGTAAGGCAATTACTGTGTTAGTTTTATTGTGTATGGCTAAAAAGAAGTCCAGGAAATGTTTAGTCTTGGCTATGTTTTCCGATTACTCCACATATGTTCCGGTGTACTTTTATGATCTGTTGAATGGTCAAAAGGAGATCTATGTCCTAAAGGAGATCGAGAATCATAAGGTGATCGTTGATCTAATGGTGACCTGGGCCCACTACTGGAAGCTCTGTGGTCCATTTGCCAGTCTGAGTGATACCTATAATCTCTTGAAGATTTATGATGACTGTAGTCTGAACTGGATCGATGATCTAAATGTATCCGGTGATCTAAATGTGATCGACTGTCTTTAAAACTTCCTTCCAGATTCAATCTGTGATCTCTATTTCTGTGATCATCTAACTTTCTGTGTTTACTATCATTGTAGTATCTGAAAATCAAGAAAAATAATAATTATAGTGGAAGCTAATTTAAAATAATATAGCTTTAAAATCTGTACTCCAAATTTCTTTATAAAGGTTTAACAACTTTCTAACAGCAAAGCTGTGTTTTTGGAAATGTGGCCTTTATGTATTTGTCAAATTTAGAAACCACCCATTCACAGAAAGGAGGATTTGTTAACCCCACACCCCACCCCACTGCTATAATGGCACAGGATTAATTATTCCTGTCCTTCAGTGATTATAGAACTCAGGATTTTAAAACCAGAGTATTTACAATGCAAATACTATTTTCATAAGGGGGAAACCCGTTTCATGAATGCAGTAGAAAAGTATATTATTTTCTCTTTAAATGCTGATTCCTTATGTAATTAGCCTTTCAAAACAGATGTCTTTAATATTATCATATGCATATATTTACTATCACACCTAATCAGCCACCTGAACTGACAAAAATCACAGAAAGAAAACGGGGAAACTAAGTATCAATTACTCAGAACATGTGGAGATAAATTTGGACAAAATAGGCAGATTCTAAAGGAACAGATGAAATGTGCTACATACATTCTTTTCAGGCACCAGTACAGAATTTCTGTACTCAAGTACTCATGAGCCTGTTCTCTTCCACCTAAACTATTGGAATTGTTTTTTTAACAGGGAGGTGGCAGTACTGCTGACTTACAACCAATATACTTGATGTAGTCCCTACGGAGCCACCACAAAGCTGTACTGATAGAGGCCACAACCAATTTTTATTTGTTAAACAATAGTGACTTGTAGATTGACTTTCACACTTTCCTCTATTCATTTCCACCAACTGCTCCTTCCAAGATTGTGAGACATGATGTATCAAATGCAGGCTCTAGTCTCTGAACCCTGTTCAATGCTAGGGATGAAGCAATTTGAGCTAAACAATGTCTTTATTGGTACTCTAGAAGTGTGCCTTCTCTATAGAAGCACCTGCCCTCTGGAATGAGACTCCCCCTAGATACGGATGTCTTGTAATGTTTTGAAGGGATTTGAGGACCTGGATTTTATTTTAGAACTTTGGTGAGTGAAGTTCCCTGGCTTTGTATGGATTTCTCCCTCTTTTTCATTCCTGCCTATTTTTAGCATTTTTGCTGTTTTTTTATTTTGTTACCCTTATGAGTCAGTAACATTGGGAATTGGGTAATATCTAAATTTAATAAATACATGAACAAAATAAGCATCGGAAGTTATTGTTATGCAGGTAGTCCTCAAGTTTCCACAGCAATTGAGTTCATAATTTCCATTGCTAAGTGATATAGTAGTAGAGACACCATATGACTGCATTGCTGAGCAAAGGCAGTATCTGCATCCCACCTTCCAACAAGCAAAGGCAGTGAGGGAGCCAGCAAAAAGTTGCAAATCCTAGGTGACTTGCAAGCAGGCTGGTAAGCAGGTAAGCAGCCATTCCTGGGCGGGAGAGTGGGAGGGGAGTGAGGAGGCAAGGTACAAGTGCGATGAGGCTTGGGCTAGCTTCTGCTGGATGGGAGAAGGTCCACAAGTAGAAGGGATTGGGGTGACTACTTCTGGCTGGGAGTGTGGCTATGTAGAGTATGAGTGGCTGGCAAGGTGCGAGTGCCCAAGGGGCTGATGGAGGGTGTGTGGATGGGAGAGGCTTATCTGAGCAGCTTGTGACCTTCTTTACTGGCTTCCCCATTGATTTTGCTTGTGGGAAGTTGGTAGAGAAGATCATAATTGCAAATAGGCTGCCTAGTGTCTAGATCACAACCAAGTTCTGGTTGCACTCATTCAGCAGAAACTGTAACTGAATGATTGCTGAACAAATGATTGTTAACTGAGGAATACATGCCAAGAATAAGAACAGAAACTAATAGTTGCCACATATTGTCTTCAGCTAGCATCTTATCTGCTCTCTTCCCAGGATGTGTGGTTGTGAGAAGAGAAGCTACTTCTCATGTAGCTTCATGGAGTCTGATGCATAGTCCTGATCCTTTTCATACACTCTTTCCTTAATACATTATGGATTTTGTTCAAGGTGTGTTAAGTATATTATTGAATTTAAAATTGTATCAATAAATGATCTATTTTCTGAACTCTACATTTTTATATCATTAATGATAAGTAAGAACTATGAAATGTCTGGCAGCTCTGGGGTCAAGTAACGTCACAGGACTTACCTATTATCCTGTTTATAGTGATCCCAATCTCTATGATCTTTTCCATTGCTGAAAGTGGAATAAGGCCTTTTTCTTGAATCACTTTTTTTGTAAGAATCTCCATGAAGTCTGTCTTTGTGATGATCATGATACTGTGATAAGTATCTGTCAGAGGAGTAACTGTCCCTACTACTGTCATCATGATTTGTGTTCTCTTTTAACCGTTCCACATCTGCTTAAATAGAAATAGAGTGTATCAGCAATTTATATATTTACAAATGTTTGCAAACAATTATCTTTAACATAAGGTATTTTAAATTACTTGTACCAATATACACACATCTCTAGGCAAATTGCCCCTTTTTTAAAAAATTGGAGAACTGTGAAATTCAGGGCAGTATATGTACTGATTGATATGCAATGTGCTTTGTGGAAAATATAAATTAAATAGGTTTATACTAAACTGGAAATCGAAATATTTTTCCATGTCATAGAGATATTTAAAATTAGAATCTGAAAACAGTATGAGGAGTATATCCTTACAATACAATGTTGTGTAGCAATTAGCATAATAGTTAATAGCTTACCTGGATTTCTAATCAAATTTGTGTTCACACTGCTATTGATATTCTGTTCATTATATTGCTGAAAAAAATTACATAAAATATTATCTAGGTTTCATTTGATAACTTTCAACTAGATGAAGGATCCCCAAACCCAGATCGTGGCCTGGTACCAGGCCATGGCATGCCAGAAACTGGACGGGACAAGCAAAGCCCCATCCACAGGAAATATTTTTTATATTTTGTTTTCATAAAAAAACAGCATGCAGCATTATCTGCTAGTATTTAATAACTCTCCCCCCTTACCTGTGTTTCCTGGCGCTTTTTAATTGCATGTTTGTACAATTTATGTAGTTTTCTAGCATCAAATTCAGTAAATTTGGAAACAAAAATCCACAAATTCCTAAAATTGAAAAAGAAAGAAAGAAAAAGATTTAGTCTTAATTTTATGAAACCCCTTTAGCAGGTTACATTTCTCAACTACCAGTAAATTACTGCTATGATTCAACACTGCCTTATTTATTGGATGTTCTTATTCAAAGATAAATTAGTATTTGTCTTTAAAAATGAATTAGGTGGCTAATTATGGAATAATTTGTACAAAAATACAAGTCTTAAACTGGGCAGAGAATACTTGGTTTCAACATATTACTTTAACACAGTAGCGGCTGTAACAGAGATCAACTTCCACCTAGTGGTTATCCTATAAACTGTTTAATGAAAGAGCAACTAAAAGCTTGGTAGATCTGTGTATTTACTTACTTTCTCCACTGTTTAATTTGTTCAGGATTTGTGTATTCTTTTAGACATTCAGTTATATGGTCTCCAATTTTTATGAGACACTGTCTAGTATGTTCTAATTGTTCCCTTTCTGAAAGACCTTTCTCTGGTCTATCCAGCTGTTTCAATGCCGCTTTGACAGGCCTCATTCTTTCTTTGCACTGTAAAAAAAATGATATTCATATATTCACAAACAATATTCAGTGTTCTGCTAAACAAGTTGATACTTACAAACACACTAAAATTTATAGCAGAGTGATTTCACTTACCCTTGCTCTCTTATATTGAAAGCTTTATATTATAAATTAATTTAACTCTCAACTTTATATTAAACATCAGATTAAAATAATCAATATTTAAAACTAACTTTATGCACAAGTAGATTAGCTGTTTCCCTGAAAATAAGACCTTCCCGGATAATACGTCCACTTGGGCTTTTGAGCCTATGTGCTAAAATAAGCCCTCTACTGAAAATATTGCAAACACAACAGCAGCCATGAGATGACCATGCTCGCCGCCTCCTGCAACTCAAAAATAATAAGATCTGCCCAAAAATAAGGTCAAATGCTTATTTCAGGGGTCTAAAGAAAATAAAACCCTGTCTTATTTTGGGGAAAACACTGTACTGAAATGAAAAAACCAAACAAATTTCAGAGGTATCGAAGTTACCTATTGTAACTTGTATCAACTTTTCCCAATTATTTCAGCAATGCCATTTTGCAGAAGGAGATTTTGAGATGGCAATAGTGCATCAGAACTCAACTAAACTTTGCAAAATTTTGCCTGCTGAGAAAATTTTACCTCTCAACACTTCTTTGCTCCAATATTAGTTGATGTTGCAAGTGATAAAACACTTTTCTAGAAATCCATTAGTCTATATGGATTTTTCCCTGACAACATATTGTACATATGCAATTCACAAGACAAACAGTGATCAAATAACAATGCATTTGCTAGTAGTGAAGATAATCTTACTATACTGAACGTTTTCTGATCCAACTCTTCTGAATCTTCTGATATAGGAACAGGTTCACCGCTTGCTGTTATATGAACAGGTGTGTCTGCTGAAGGGAGTTTCTTTATTTTGTCTTTGCTGTCAGATTTATAATCATTTGTCTATAAATAAAAAAAATAAGTCTAAAATGCTGCCAACAAGGAAATTTATTGGACAGTCACCATTTTGCTTTGTTATTCCATAGCACCCTGAACTGCCTAGATTTCATTCAAAGAGTGAATTGAAGGAGATCCCGCCCCAAGCATATTATAGAATGAAGGTGTAGAACCTCAGTCGCAGATTTGAGTGTTCCACTCACTCTTCAACTTGGGATAGGTTTGCCAATAGGTTTCAAAAGCTGTAACTAAACTACAATATTTTATTCAAAGAAAAGAAAAAACAAAATTTAGCATTACTTAATTTTGATTAGATTTTGCTATTTTTTCTGCCCGTATACATTTGGAGTGAAGCTCCTGACATACATGTGAATGCCTGGAAAAGACTGGCCAGCTCTTGAGTATTAGAACACAGCCCTGTCTATAAAATAGATCAAGCAATCTAACAGGGCTTAATTACCTTTTCTTCTTTAACTTCTTTCTCTTTGTGGGTGTATTCTTTTCCTTTGCTTTCCCTCTTTTCTTTCATATCTTTTTCTTTCATCTCCTTCTTGTCCTCTTTTTCTTTTTTCTCCCTTTTTAATTCCTTTTTATTTTCCTTAGTTTCTCTTTTTTCATCGACCGGCTTTTTCAAAGCAATAGCTGCATCAAGATTTTCGTCATTTTCTTTTTCCATTCTTATTTTACTTGGATTTTTCAATGAAATCATTTCATCCTATAACATATAAACCATATCTGCTGAAATGAAAAATCTAAATATTTGATTGGCATATAAACACACAAATGATATGCATCAGAAACAACAGGAAACATTATTTAGTAATTTTTTCATTTGTTCTGTCATTTGTTCTATTTTATTCCACTTGTCAATTATTGCGTTTTTTGTATCTCTTATTACTAAGTGAAACACAGATATGATTGGATTTGGAATGTTAAAATGACTGGACATTCTTTGCTATTTAAATCTAATTTTCAAATTGTTTCTGTTTATAATAGTGATTAAGAAAATAATGCTTAATATATCTACCATTTCCCTTTTTCTTGTTATTTCCTATCTACCATTTCCCTTTTTCTTGTTATTTCCTATTAATGTGTTTCCTTAAAACAAAAATCTTTTCAAGCAACAGTTGATTTTACAATTTTAAACAATTATTTAAACCAGGGGTAGTCAGCCTTTTTATACCTACCGCCCACTTTTATACCTACCGCCCACTGTTATACCTACCGCCCACTGTGTTAGCAGTAAAATTTTCTAACCACCCACCGGTTCCACAGTAATGGTGATTTATAAAGTAGGGAAGTCAATTAAAT
>JAPKID020007152.1:0-10380 GCA_026931265.2 Tropidonophis doriae | reverse complement strand
CATGACTGCCAAGCCACGCCCACAAAATAGGCCACACCTACAGAGTAGGTTCTAAAAAATTTGAAACCCACCACTGTAGAGGATAAACATCTGCAATACATTTAAATTTACATTCAGTTCATCAATCATCTTTCATACAATAATCTATCTAGCTGTGTAGTAAGATAATGGGAGGACACTACATTCCAAAAAAGATGTTGAAGCTTTGCAAAAAAAAAGTGCAGAGAAGAGCAGCTAGGATGATTAAAGGCCTGGAGACAAACATATGAAGAACGGTTATCACTTTTTGGACTTTTTGATTGAAACCAAAAGAAATGCTTGGGATTTGATTATTACAATTATTTACATTGCATAAATACTGTGCATTATTACATTTTAGATCCCAATTAATGCATTTTATATTTGTATCCCTATCAAGGAAAGAAGTCACTCTTTTCTTAATTTTTTTTTCTTTGTCTATTTCTTCTTCATTTTTCCACTTTCTTTTCTTTTCCTTTCAAATTCTTGTTTTTATAATATTTTATATCTTCTAGAAATTTAATAAAGTATATTTAAAAGAAATCCAAACAGCAATAAACTCTGACAATAGGGAACATTCTCCCCCTTCATCTACTGCAAGATTTTTGCTTAAGAGAACATTGTTAGGATGTACTGTAACTGTTAGGGTGCATATGAGCTTATTGTGAAAGCCGTATGCCTAGTCATTCTTGATAGGCCTGCCTTCATGCGGATGGTCAAGTCACCAAAGGAAACTGAGTCAGAGTTTCACAGAATAAATCTTCACCACCTCAGAAAAGGTATTGAATGAACAATAAATCTAAGAAACATGCTATACTAGACAATTTGCTGTGGATTTGCTTAGTTTCCCATTATTCTTTTTTGTAATTTCACAAGTTGTTGGTATATTACTTCAAAGTATGGTCTGGGATGAAATCCCAGGTTTATATTAGGTAAAGGTTCCCCTCAAACATATATGCTAGTTGTTCCGACTCTTGGGGGTGGTGCTCATCTCTGTTTCAAAGCAGAAGAGCCAGGGCTGTCCGAAGACACCTCCATGATTAAG
Source organism: Tropidonophis doriae (assembly GCA_026931265.2). Taxonomy (NCBI): domain Eukaryota; kingdom Metazoa; phylum Chordata; class Lepidosauria; order Squamata; family Natricidae; genus Tropidonophis; species Tropidonophis doriae. Next base: position 9,317 of record JAPKID020007152.1, on the reverse strand, counting down.
TGGACTTGAATGCCATTACCTTTCCACCAAAGGTTGCATTTTTACATGCTTTCAAACTGCTAAGTTGGCAGAAGCTGGGACAAATAACGGGAGCTTACTCTGTTATACAGCACTAAGGATTTGAACCACCGAACTGCCCACATTTCTGATCAACAAGCTCAGCATCTTAGCCACTGAGCAACCGCGTCCCCCCTAGGTTTGGATCAAGGACTTATGTTGCAGTATTTCTGAAAAGGAGGCTTAGGCCTCCAGGGTGATGAGGGAGGGAAACCTTGAACAACCAGCCACCAGTTGACCTAGATGGTTCCAACTTGACACAGGCTGAAGCCATGCTGACAGTGGTTGCTTTGTCCATGGACTCTGGAATTGCATCTCCTCTCAAGCTGAGAACTGCAGCGCTGTAATGTATTCGTCAAAGTCAGACCTGCTCATTTTATCGAGCATTTTTTAATTTCAGCCAAATAGCTTGCGTGTGGGAAATTCCTCATAGAAGAGTGAATTTTACTGCAGAAAGAACTGCAACAGACTGAGTTTTGTTCTCTGTTGTGCGATTTCTGCTCTTCATTCTGGAATTTAATAGAGATACCTACCTGGGTTTAATCATGAGTGTGACAATAAAAAGAATGATTCTTTAATATTGTGATGATACTCAAAGGACCCTTTGGGTATGCATGCTAGTCAAAAAGGCCCTTTGGGTATTTGTGCTGTGCAATGGGGATTTCTCCTAATCTTTTCCTTCCTTTACAGCACATTCCAAGGTATTTCAGTTGGAATTAAACCCTGTTGAATGCAATGAAGCTTATTCCCAGGAAAATGATAATAGGATTGCATCCTTAAGGTATAACCGTTGTTTCAAAACGTATATGACATACACAATCCGGTGCTTGCTTTTGCAAATGTTTAAACATGAAAAAAGCCATCTGGAATAGGAAAATCTTTAGAAATCAATTACTTTTTAAATTAATATTGGAAGCTAAATCCTGAATGCTCATTTATTCAGAAGGTTTGAGTGAAGCAAGCCGATTTGCCAAGCTTATGTGTTACATACTACAGTTCTTTGGAATGAATAGCTTTTCTTGAATTAATATACAGTATATGTGTATGCATATGTGTGTGTATATGCATATATGTATATCACCAAGATAAGATATTCATTCCAAACTACTATAGTATGTAGTATCCTCACAGCAAACGATAAACAATGCATGGCAAAAACCTTCTGAAGGTATGGAATCTCTTTCTTTAAATGTTAAACATTATTTCTGCAGTTTTTGAAGTGTTCTGTGTTGCATAAAAATTGTTTTCTTATTAAGAGGCTCACCCTCTTCCCTCTTTTGATGTCCTTGCATACTGTTTTTGTGTAAACTGCCTTAATGTCAGTACAAGATAAGTTGTACATACTTCCTGAATCAAATAACATAATTCCATTTGAGAAACAAAAATGTTTTATTCATTTGTTTGTTCAGTCAGTCAGTCAGTCAGTCACATATATGCTGTCATAGCTTGTTTGGATATGTATTGCAGATAGACCTGCAGTAGCCTATTGGTAGCAAGCAGGATATACAACTCTAGGTTTTGTCTTCAGATGAAATTTTATGGAGAATTTGTTTCTCTTTGTCTAATTGTCTCTACCTGCCTCATCACAGTCTGGACATGTTCCAAGTCCCATCTGTTGAAGAGTGTCATCTGGTGGGATCTAGGAAATGAACCTGTCATGTCACTATGCCTACTTTTCGGAACACCAAAAATGATCCTACTGATACTGGATTGATCCTAACCCTGCTGATCTTTTTGAAAGCTCTTATTACACACACACACACACACACACACACACACACACACTTCATTCGTTTGTTCATTCATTCATTCATTCATTCATTCATTCATTCATTCATTCATTCATTCATTCATTCATTCATTTTTCATATTTCTTAAGCATCCCACTCCCTAGAAGAGGGGCTCTGGGTAGTTTTTCCCAAGGGGGAAGTTAGGGAGATTAATGAATGTGAGACATGTTCTCAATTTATTGTTAATGTTTAATCCATGACTGATATTATTTTTTGTTTCATTCCCTTTATGTATCTATGTTTATCTTCTTTAATATTATATTGCTGTTTTTAACTCTGCTCTCATTTTGAGATGCTTAAGCGAGATGGGTGGCCATGCAAATCGAATAAATAAATAAATAAAATAATAAGATCTACTGAAATAAAAGAGACTAGTTCCAGATTCCCGTCTCTTTCTTTTAGGACAACATGCAGTAGAAGACCTTATTTTGGAGAATGCCCTCAAGTAAACAAAACAAACAAGTAACGAATGTTCCTTATGACTGTTTTATTTGTCTCCCAAGTAATCTGAGAATTTTGCATTTTACTGAGTTAACAAAAATCCCAGACATGAGGATTATTTTTTCCAAGGTTTAAAAAAATATACTCTTGTTTGTTAAATTCCCTTATTTGGTGCTGAATTTGAACTACATAAAAATCTGAATGATCTTGTGTAATGCAGAGTTGAGAACAGTGACTTTAAAGAGTCTAAAAATACAGAACGTAACAAATATTAGCTTTTTGTGGAATGGAGCTGCATGACCCGAGGACAAAGGTTAGCAGATCAGATGTACTTGGAATGGCATTAATATTTTCATATACATCTGGGAAGTAAGGGTCAGGGGAAGGCAACGTTACTGATTTATTTTTTATAAAAAAATCTTGATCTCATATAAGAAATGTTTAGAGTAGATTTTCTACAATATTTTCCAGGCAATTTTTTTTTCATTCTTATTTTATTTTGAAGCTCTTGGAGGAAGCCAGTGTCAAAAGCAAAACAAACAAAATAAACACCCCCGTCTCTCTGTACCTTAAGAAGCTATGTTTATTCATGATGTTCAGGATGATATATTTATCTTACAAATGAAACCAGAGCATAGATAAAAAATGAACATGCCATATTACTGATATGACTGAGTATTAAGCTGACACTGTGAAAGATTTTGTATGTAAGAATGGATGTATTGAAAGGGCTGGTTTGAAACTGATAGATTTAAATATAGATGAATAATATAATTGAAGCATGTAATCTAATATTTAATAATGGCTAACACTATTCAGTATCATATGAGATATTTGATGGAACTGGCAGCTGCTATTAGCCTCTCTATAGATGGCTTGTTTGCTTTGAAAATATGGCAGATATTTCTGAATAATGTTTTGGAAACAGAAATGGGGGAAGGGAGGGGTGTATGTCAACAACACCATGTACCTAATTATCCAAAATATTTCTTCCTTGGGATCTCTGTCGTCCCAATTTCCCTATAAGTTATATCCTTGTATTGTATAACTCCTCATAATCTTCTTATGTTCTTAAATTGTTTTTGCATAAGTAGATATTAGGCAACCAATGGGGCCTCTTTGCCCCTTTTTATGAAGCCCATCATGATGTAATCAAGAAAAGAAGGCTGTGTTAGTTTAATAAATGCAACAACATAATAATTGGGGAGAAATGTTGAATTACAACCAACTACATGATGCTGTGACTGGGATTCTAAAGCCACTTCTCAGAAATCGGTAAAGAGCTTGAACAGTCAAAGATCATTGTAGCAGATATAAATCTATCCCCAAACAGATCTTATCTTTAGGTTTTCTGTTAAATTTACTTGACTGGTTCTGGTTTTCCCACAGCTTTGGGGCACTGGGCCTTAAGTATTCAGTACACTTGTGTGAAATCTGTTTTCTTCAGGTGTTTATTTCCTGGAGGGACCTCCAGCTGAGAATCATTAAGCACTAGCTTCCTCTCCCCGTGAATTCTACCCCTCCTCTTTCATGGGGGAGAACAGTGCCTATGTTTTGAGAAATCCCCCAGATAGCCAGCAGTTTACTGAGAATTAAGAGTCCTAAAATAATATAGAACACAGATGCCTTGAGAGTTTTCTCTCGTATAAACAAAGGGCTCGAGTCCTAACTGAGACTATAGCTCATGAGTACAGGACTTTAAATTTACCCTTCCTAATAGTTTGCTTTGGAAAAACTTCTATTCCAGGGTCCGTAATTTTTGTGCCCCCTTCTACAGCCAAATCAATATACTGGACATAATGGACAACTCCTAAACCTAGTCTTTAAATGTTCAAATCATCTCTCTTACTTTTTGAGTGACAAGTTCACATGTATTTCAACATGGTCTTATGGTAAAGTTGTTCTTTAATTCTCCTTTTCGTGCATTCTCATTAGCTGCATTTTCATTCCCCTCTGTGTCTCATTGACCTAGAAAGATATCCTTTTTCCTGCTTCTGTTCTGTTGAGCAGCAGAGTTTCCATTTCTCTTGTGAGGTCCCTTCACAGTCTTCTTCATAACCTGTGCAATTCTCATATGCATAAAATAAGTTTTCTAACTGTAATGCCTTTTCCTTATTCCAGAATTCAAACTTTTTTTTCCTGGCTGATAGCACAATGAAGACTGGTATATGCTATTTTGAAAGTATTGCTGTTACAGATTTATTTTTGGGGAAGAAAAACTTAATAATTAGGAAGGAAGAAATTTCCCTATTTCATTTTCCATAATGTCAGCATTTTTTCAGGTACAAATTCAGTTTGTAGATTTCCATCTCAGCTTGCAAATGACATTAAAAGAATGCACAAAAATTTATATGCATTTCTGTGTGCCTTTTTATGCATTGATTTTCCCAATATGTGCATTTACAAGGATTTTCCTTCAATATTTGCCTTTTTATATTCAATTTCCCTAATGTACATTGACATCTTATACTTTTCCTTTGTATCAATGCTTGTATTACAACATTTGGAGACATCTGAAAATTGGAGGATTGTTCTATAGCTCAACAAAGTGCAAATTAGGTTGATTTGTATTAAAATCCAAATCAAATCAATCTTCTTGATCACCATAAAATTCTGTGAACAGCTGCTTTATAGATGCAAGCACAGATATTCTTTCTTCTTTTCACTGTTCACTATGAAATTATATGTCAAAATTAATATCCACCACAGGAATATACTTTCACTGTTTATTAAAAAAAATACTGCAGACTTAGACTAGTTTAAATTTAGAATAACCCAGTACTGATAGTAAAACTGGAGCTATAAATACTGCTAAAGTTTCTGGACCAAACTGTGAAATCAAAGATGTTTTAATTGAATAGAGACTAATTTGCAATTGAGACAATACAACATTTTCTTGGTATAGCTCAAATGGTTAAAAATATGATTGATAATAAAGTAATCCAAAGTATTGATCATCCTCCTGGCCAAGAACATGATTAATTTTAAAGAATTATTGTTTAATTGTAAACAATCATTATTTTCATATTGAAATAATTGCAGCTTTGTCATGTGAATAAGGACCAAAATTACATCCCAACATCCTGCAAATCTGTTTGGAACTTTTACTGTTGGTAATTCAATAGAACTAGAACTAAAGACAATTTCCTGCCATGTCAAAAATACAGAACAATTGTTAAACTACCAGTATCAGTATCAGAAAATGCTGGGGGAGCAAAATATAGAATTATCAATAAGAAAAAAATGTATCATTGGCATAGAGTAGCAATTTATGGTTAACTATTTTTATAATTCAAATGCCCGCCATTTGTCTAATAGAATGTATCAATGGCGCTACTCTCAAATTACTGTAAAAAAATAAAATCACCTAAAAAACATCTTTGATTGGTTCCATGATACATATCATTAATGTATATATATGAAGAAATAATTTCCTAATTTGTAGTAATCCTAGAAAACATTAAACACTGATCCTTCTTTTTCAGAAAAAACTAAATATAAAGGCAACATTTGATCAAAAAATGTCCATTGCACCTTAGCTATTGCAATCCATTGCTGATGTCAATGTTTCTGAAGGTTAGTAATCCAATTATAAATACTGCAGAACTTTTTATAAAAATTGATCGTATAGGATGGATAATGAATGTGGCATTTCCCATAATTTAATGAATTTGAATATTCTGTATATGCACACATAAACAGCTAAAAATAATCCCAAAGAATCAATAAAATATAAAAAAATACATTACATTAAAAACGTCTTCAAACCCTTGGTGCATCTGTATTATTTTTAGAAATAAATCATTTAATACATATTTTAAATACCACCAAATTTTAGAAGACTAAGTGAACTCTTAGAACTAACAAGGAATGTAGGATCTATACTTGATGAGAAATCTCTCTTCCTTTGATACAGTCTCTCATTTATCTGGCCAATAAAATGCTCAGATTTCTCATATTTTAAATTTTAAAAGATTCCAAATTATTTAAAATTTATGTAAAGTTTGGGGAGTTTCTCCTTTCCTGTTAATGCCAAATTAACAATACATTACAGAAATATTAGGATAGAAGAAATTGTTGAAGGGAATCTTGCAGATACTAGGACCGTGATGGCAAACCTATGCCATGCCTGCCACAGGTGGCATGTGGAACCATTTGTCTGTGTCAGCTGTCCAGCGCACATATGTGTGCTGTCCAGCTGAATTTGTCCTTTTTTGAAGCCATTTTTCACCCTTCCCTGGCTCCAGGGGCTTTATAGGAGCATGGTAAGGGCGAAAAGAGCCTCCCCCCGCCCTCCAGAGACTTCATGAGCTTCCCTGAAGTCTCAGTAGAACTCAAAACAATGCTCTGACCAAACTGGACGTGACCTCCAATTTGCTCGGAGTGTCATTTTGAGTGCTCCGGAAGCTTCAGAGACCTTCAGAAGGCTTCCCTGAAGCCTCCAGAACACTCAAAATGATGCTCTGACTAAACAGGAAGTGACAACCAATTTGCTTGGAGCATCGTTTTGAGCATCGTTCCAAGCAAATTGGTGGTCATTTTTGGTTTGGTCAGAGCATCATTTTGAGTGCTCCGGAGGCTTCAGGGAAGCCTCCTGAAGGTCTCTGAAGCCTCTGGAGTGCTCAAAATGACACTCCGAGCAAATTGGAGGTCACTTCATTTTGAGGGCTTTTGGGAGGGGGTGGGGGAGGCTGTTTTCATCCTCCCCAGACTCCTATAAAGCCTCTGGAGCCTGAGGAGGACAAAAAGAGCATTCAAAAAATGGGAGGGAGCGTCTATAGGGCACACATGCGCACTGGGGGGGATTGTCACACATTGCATTATGGGTGTGGCATTCCCGTGCATAATCCCCCTGTGCTCCCCCCACTTATGGCACGCGAGCCAAAAAAGGTTCGCCATCACTGTACTAGGACATACTAGGTCTATCAATAAAAACTTAATCCAATTAATTAAAGACTTACTAATTAGAGATGTGCAAATTCACAATTCTTTATAGTGATAAGTTTGCAAAAAGGTGGGAGATGCATTTACTTTCAAACACAAGCAGCTCTAAATGAAAACTATGCTTGAGAAATGGGCCATATCAAGTGTGCTAACTGAATGAATTATTTTGATTATGTTTTATTGTTGTCCTTATGTCTCAATGTAAAAATATTGGAAATGAGACTGCTGGAAAAAAATTGTAATTTAAAAATGCAATCAAACCTACTAACACTATTTGCATAAATAGAAATGTGTTTTAAAACTAATGTTTCACTTGCTCGGTCTAGTCTAGTTCTGCTTTTCCAGAAGAAGTTAGGATGGACAAAAGTTTTTTTAGAAGATTCTAAGAGCTGAATCTAAGAGCTGAAGAAGCAGTGGCTCAGTGGCTAAAACACTCAGCTTGTCAATCAGAAGGAACAAATAGCTATGTGAGAGGGGAACCTTTACTTTTAAGAGCTGAATCTGGCATTTGCACACACTCTTGTTTCAGAATTTTGTGAGTAATTCATGTATTATATATACAAGCAATTGTCCATTCTGTGAAAATGTACACACATATAAAAAAGGCAAAAACATTGGGAAAACACATTTTCTTATATCTAAACAGATGGATAAAAGTGAAAGAAAAATGTAATAAAAATCTGTCCTGCAAGGTGGATTTCAAAGTGTCAAAGTAGCTCCTCCATTTTATTGGGAATGACAGAAAATGTTGATGATGCTTTACTCCTTTGTGCCTTCATATATCATACCCTTTCTTTTGTAATTTCCAGGTTGATCTGGGTAAGACTATGTTTCCACATTTATGTTAGATAAAAGTGCCTTTATTATACATGTTGCAACATTTTCAAAATGACAGCATGTAGAGTGCACCACAAAGCAATGTTTGTAAATTGAGCACTAAATCACCATCTAATATTTATCTTGGTTATGTCAGTAACCTATTAGCTATGTAAATGTTACCCTTCATTCTAAAAACTAGGTTATTGCCTTTAGTATTATTGTTCAACATTGTTAATCATATATCTACCTTCTTTTTCGCATAATAATATTTTTTCTGGTTCCATTTCAATCAATATAATTTAGAAGTATGCATGGAATTTCATTGGAAGAGTTTTCTTGAAGGGTATGTGAAGTGAACAGAGATGGAACAGAAAAACATTTGCAAGCAATAAAGCAAGAAGTGTAATAAAATCAAAATGGTTCAAATTAGTGATGTTTTTAAAGCATCCAGTGAAGAACACAGTGCTATGCCATACAAGGTTTTTCCCCATTGTTGATATACTAGCCCACTAATGAAATAGACAAATGAGCAAACAGAGTAATCTAAACCAGCCAGCTGACATTAATAAATAAAAGTCCACTAACATTGGAAAGAGGAGGAAGAGTCATTTTTCTCTCGCCTAAAATTGAGAAGAAATGCTTTCAGGAAGAGCAAGGAGGTCCTTAGTTTCAAGAAGTGTAAAGAAGATAAATGTTCAAAGAAAATAAAAGAAGATGAGTTGAAGAACTTGGCAGTCATGCTTGCTTCCGGCATCCTAAATCCTGATATTTCCCACTTAATCTTCCAGGTATCTGAAAGGCTTAGAAATTCACCTTTGTAGAATTTGGACTCATTGTTGAGCAGCGTACCTTGGGAATACTGAAAAGTGTAAGAACAGAGCAAGAAAGCTTTCCAGGAAATATTGGTGGGAGCTGCATCATCAGTTTATTCAAGAATTCTCCTCATGATCTCGGGCCTAGAAAGTTCTTCAGACCCATAAACTCTAGCTATTATCTCTTCAACTTGTGATGTACTGTAGAGATATAACAAACTACTTACCTGTACTTGAATGATTGATCTTTTCCTCTGTCATGGATAAATAGAGTTGTCCCATGGGTAGGTGGAACTGGTATCAAATGCATGGAAATGGAAGGAAATGAACATTGAATAAAATGGCTGTGCTTAATATTTTAATTTAATTTAATTTATTAATTTATTAGATTTGTTAACCGCCCCCTCTCCCCAAAGGGACTCGGGGCGGTGCACAGGATATTTAAAACACATAC
>JAPKID020007151.1:0-10380 GCA_026931265.2 Tropidonophis doriae | reverse complement strand
TATAAGACGACCCCCGATTTTTGGTTGCCTTTTTGGGGTTTCAAAAGTCGTCTTATACGCCGGAATATACGGTAATGTAGCGCCTGTAGTAGGCACATATTGTGTAAAGCTGTTGTAATTAGTTACTCTTAAAAACAAATAGAATCTTCATGCTATAAAAGCTTGACAAAGCTGTGTTGATTGCTTTGAAACAACCCAAACGTACAGACTCCTTTGAATAGTGTTTGCAGAGCTATTACTGCATCTCTTTTGGTGGCCATTAATGAGAAGATTGGTGATATCTATCTCAAAATGGCTGACATAAAATCTGAAACTGCAATAATTGTGAACTTAATGAATATACTGTTTGAATAGAGGATAGGTTAGTGTTAGAATTAAGACAGTTGAACCAGTTCCATCTGATTAGCTAAATATAGCAGTCAACTACATCTGTGCTTCTATGCTATAAAATTCCCATTTCTCAAATGTGTATCCCTGTGTATTTTTCCCCTCTTCCTTGAGTTTAGAGAGCTAAGTATAACTTTTTAAATTCCATATAGATAGTTTTTCAGCTGAGTACTTGATTTTTGTTATAATTTATAATTTATCTTCAAAAGTTTAACATTGCTGTTTCAGATTGTAACAACCTTAGAATGCCAATGTGAGCATAACTTAGGGTCTTTTCTAAAAATAATCTGCTTCAAAATTGCCAGTTTTTTCTCCTTATATCCTATTAAAATATTTTAAAAGCGCTATAAATTCCAATTGTATCTACCGTTGCTTATAGTTACTAAGATTCATCTTATAGGTTATTATCCATGAGAAAAATGTTTTACACATTCAATTTACGTTCCACATCTTTCTTTTATATTATATTTAACTGCTTTTAGTAGTGTGCTTTATTTCAAGGAAATACTGTGCTGCATTATCTCTCCTAGCCAAAGTGTGCTCATGTGTTCATTTCAGGCAAGGGAACTTTATCTCAATTCACTTTTCTCTGCACCATATTATCATGTATAAAAAAAAATCTTTCTCACAGCCATTTATTTCTGTAACTTTCCGTAACAAAGATCCCATTTGATATTAACTTCTGATGCACCCCATTCTGCCCTCTTCTTTCAATCTATTAGCTTATTCTCAAGGTCCAGCACTATAAAAAAATGGGCTGGATTTAATAGCTCAACCCTAATAGTAGGTTCTATTAAAAAAAAAATTACATTGCATAACTTTTAATTCTTTCAAAATGTATCACTTCAAAAAGTAGTTTGTCACTACAAGCTGCTGAATACAGGTAGTCTCTCAAATAGCATTATGTCAGAGATTTGTAGATCATAATCAGCACTTGAATCATATTTGGAAGCACACTGGCAACCATTGCAACTTGAAAAGCAGGGGTGTCACATGGACCTGCCAAAGGATACACTTGCAGTTACGATCATCACATTGGACACCATCTCTGTGGTGCTGTGATTGCAGTTTGGGTGTTTGGCAACTGGTTTGTGTTTACAGCTGGTTATAGCATCCTGCAGTCATGTGATCACAATTTACAAACCTTTTTGACAATTTTCAGCAAAACATCCACTTGGGAAGCTGGATTTGCTTAATGACAATATGATTTGTTGAACAATCATGTGGTTAGCTTAGCAGCCATGGTGATTTGCCTAATAACCATTGTAAAAATAGTTAGATATCTAACTGGACTTAGGATGTAATAACTTACAACAGAAATTCTGGCCTCCGGTTGAGGACTACTTGTAAATGTGGAAAATCTAGAAAATGTTATCTTCCCAATCATTCATTTAATAGTCCTCTTCAACCAAGACAAGCTACAAAAGTTGCATTCCAGTGATAGTTTTCTAATTTATTTTTCAATTTTAAGGCCAATATCCATTTCCCCTACCTGGGAAAAATTTGCTGGGCCTCTGAAATAACTAAGTTTTGTTCCCACGCTCCAGTAGCTAGGGACACTATGGAGATGTTCTATCTATTGGTCACTTCATCACATAAGATCATTTTAATGCACAGAGAAGACAAACAATCACACACCCTTAGATGTGTAATGGTAACTGATATTGCAGTGTCTCTGTTTGTTAAACTCCTTCCTTATCTTTCTGCATCAGAGTATTTCGTAAATAGAGCAAATTTGCTTCCGAGTATTTTACATCCCTTCCATTTCAGCCAATTAGTTGGTTTTGTCTGAAGCTTTTAACTGGCAGAACTTTGATCCTCCATGTATCTTGAGATGTCTCTCTGCCAAGGGAAGAGTATCATGAATTTTGCAACAGAAGCAAACTGGTAGCAAAGAGGTTGAGACAGACTAGCCATCAATTTGAAGAAAACCTGATGAGAGAGGAGGATTGTAGCTACCAGGTCTTCATTTCCTGCTGTGACTAAACTGTTTGGTGATTGGAAAGCATGTTTACTCCTAAAGACTTGAAATAGCTTGCATATGCAATGAATATCTAAGCCTAATATATCTCAGTTTACAGTAAACAAGATGTCAACTATTATTTGCGCAGTGCTACATGTCATCTTAAGTATATTTATCCCAACTGCTAATCTACTGGTAATCATTATCATCTGCCGGTTGAAGAAGAAGAGGTCAAGCAGAAACTATGTCTTCATCCTCAACTTGGCAGTTGCTGATCTACTTGTGGGTGTGATGTGCATTGGGGACGCTTTGGATGATGCAACAGATGCACTGTTTGATACAAATTTGGTTTTTTGTCTTATAAGGATCTGCATGGGTATTACTCCTTGTATTGCCTCTATTCTCACCTTACTCCTGGTTTCTCTGGACAAATATTTGGCAGTGAAACTGCCACTTCATTATCCCTCCCTTATGAGCAAGAAACGTGTAATCCTTTCTCTTGTAGTCCTCTGGGTTCTCTCCTCCTTGGTAGGACTGATGCCACTTATTTCTTCAGGACTGCGGCATAACAAATTGAAAGGTAACTGTGGGCTCCTGTCTGCTGCCACAAGTGATTACCTCTACATAATATATTTTGGCATTTTCACTCCTGCATTGTTGATCTTGGTGTGTGTGCATATCTCGGTAGGAAGGATTGCCTGTCGACAGCATAAGCATATCCAGCGCTCTTGCTTGCATGCACATATCCCTTCTGCTCATCTCTGTTACTTCAAAGCTCTGAGGACTACTCTTATTGTGATTGTTTGTTTCATTGTATTCTGGGGCCCCTATTATGGGACTGCCATTGTGAAAGCTACCTGCAAATCCTGCAATCTGAGCCCACTGTTGAGGGATTTTTTATTCCTTCTAGGAGAAACCAATTCACTGATAAACCCATTTGTGTATTCATTGTACAACAAGGATATAAGGACCGAGTTTGCCAGGCTGTTGAAATGTAAGGGAAAAGGTCAAATAAAGCCATGTAAGTCTATTGATTTAGCAGTGGTCAATTCCAATTTTGGAATATGAAATGATGTATAAAATGGAATTAATCTGATCTAATTTCTGCTTCTTTTCCCTTCAACGGTTGTTCAGATTATAGAACAGTATGATCAATCTCCACTGCATGAAAACCAGATAAGCAGTTTTGATCAAGAGGCTTCCCTCTAGTCATAATTTGGTTATTTGAAGATAATCAAAGATAGGTTAACTAGTAAGTAAATATTGATATACTTTACTCGATGGAGTATTTTAAAACTGAGAATACAGTGTGAGTCTTCTATTTGTCTTCATGTGGAACTTTTGGAAACCCTGCTCGTAATAGTCACAATACCATAATTGCTCCTGATGTATTTTTGAATATGGTTTAAAGGATTGAAATCTATATTCAGTTTTTTAAAATTAAATCTGCAAACACCGGAAGTAGGTATGTATTTAAATCCCATCCTTTAAAATGAGTTAAGAGCTCGATAGTCATTTTCTGATTCTTTTCTCTCTGTATATAATTTCAGAACAGTTCCAACAGAAGAATAATTTCAAATTACTTGCATATTCCTTGATCTCACTTAAACCTTGAATTTGTGAACTAGTCTATGAACAAAAAAAGGAGCTTTTCAGACTTAACCATTCTGGGCAATAATGGCATATTAAAATCAAGCCTTCTGTGAGAACTTTTCTGAAGTACTTCGACTGTTTAGAAAACATGCTGTATGAATTAAGTTATACACCGATCAATTATTAGTACCTCTGAAGTGTATTAACTATGCGAGGCAGATTTATCTATCCATTTATTTATGTGATTGTGAATTCTTTTCCATATGAGATCCATTTGCAGTTTGTCTGGTTCTGTTTATTTAGCTCTACTGCTACTTAAGAAGGCATTTAGGACAAGTTTATAACTTGATAAGCACATTTTGGGATGGGCATTTTCATGGTCGTGTCCTTTGCAATTTTATGTTTTCATTCATTTGGTTTCCTTTTTATAGTTAGCTTCCTTAGGATTACTTTGGGGCAGTTTTTAAGTAAATAAATTGTGATAAAATAAACTAGGATGAAAAATGAAAAACAGAGCCTCTCTGCAAATTACATTTAGATAAAATATTGAACTTCTCATACCAGTACATCCTACTCAAAAACAAATCACATTGATTTAAATGAAGCTTACATCTAGGGAAGCATCCATAGGAATATAAAGTATTTTGATATATAATTGGGCTTTTAGAGTGTTTTATTAACATAATTTTTTAGTAGAGTTATTTTGATGAAAAGAAATGGAAAATAAATAATAGCCATCCTAGCTCCACCTTTTAATTATATATCCTACCACTTTTGCTGCTGTTTTACCATATTACTCAATTAAATTGTTTTAATTCCGGTCTGCTCCTCGGAGGGTATAATTTATTATACACATCTACTTCCAATAGTCCATTAACTCAAAAGGAAAAGAAGATATATGAAGATAAACAAGAATTAACATAGCTTTTTTGTCTAAAAATTGGTTTGTAACACTATTCCTTGATTGGATGATGGTAGTAACAACAGAAAGTGCTTCTATAAAATCATCTATAAAGTTGGGGCTTCATCACTATGTATATACATAAATGGAATTTACCTATGCTAGTAGAACTTACAAGTCATGAAATGGGGGTTCAGGGATTGTTAAGAATTTTATTGCACTTGAACCATGTATGTATTGAGATTCTTGGATGATCTAACTGCTGTACTAAGAGTATTTCCTTTTTAGGACAATTATTCCGCAGTTTGGAAAATATCAGCACCAGCATTGTATATGGAAAAGTTGTATTTTCTGACCCTGGAACATACATTCTAGAAAATAGTTTCCTCCATGTGTGATAGATAAAACTTCATTAATATATCAAGACTAGGGTTGTTTATCAACAAGACAGCATTGTTAATATAAAGGATACCTTTTTATCCTCTATTGCTTTTACATGTAATAAAGATTCATTAGGTATTTTCCCTAAATATGGAAATTAGTCTGAGTAATGAAGGGATGGTTTGATTACAGACAGTGAGAAAAATAAATCCTTTTTCCCTAGCAGCGTTTACAAAACTCTTTATGTATGACAGTGGCTGGTAGAATCTAATTCAATCCAGGTTTTAACTAAATACAACCCAGTGGCTTGAGCATCCTCTTCCTCAGTCCAACCATTGTTTTATTTACGATCTTGCTTATGAAGAAATAAAAGCAGATGAATTATATTGAATGAGTATGGCCTTAAAATATGATTTTTTAACCATAGCAAAACGGAACTAGAGTTTTATGAATAGTTAACAGAATCCTATGGCTTATAATTCAATTTTCTTACTGAAGTTTGCTTCATATTTATATTTTCTAATGCAACAAACATTCAAGAAGATACCCATCTATAGTATATTTCACGAATACCTAAATATTAAATATAAATAAATTTGCTTATAGAATCCAACAGATTAATAAATATTAAATATTTTAAACAAGCAAGTGACACTGTTCAGTCAATCAATAATCAGCTGTTGATCAAATTGGTGAATTTAGTATTGCCATTATTAACTTATCCAGAGCACAGCCTATTTCACATTCTTTACAAAGATATATTAACTTCGAAGTCTGTTTCAAAAGAAATGAAGGGAGCTGCAGTTTAGTCCACCAGTCACTGGCAGGAAAGTCTAAATATCTATTCAGTTTAGCAAGGATGCGAAGAATCTTTAATCTCTTGGCGAAGAGCAGAAGGTCCTCTTCAGCTACACACTTTGGCCATGGAAGGTGTTCAGCAAGTGGCTTTAAGGGAAAAAAAAGATAATTAAGTGTCCAAAGTGCACACCTCTGGTTGCAATTAACATAAATTAGGCAAAATAGCTATACAGATTAATCATGTTGGGGAATACAAAGTTGATCAATTTTGAATAAAACTTTAGTTTTTGTATTTCCCTAAAGATTTTCTGTTCGCCCCAAAACATTCCATGCCTTGCTTAATTGTAACTTGTAAGGATAGATAAACATTAATTCATCTGACATGTACCTGCACTTTGGTTCCTACATTGATTTTTGCTTGCTTTCCCATTGCAAGAAAAGAAATGGCAATTTTATCTTGCCCAAGTATCCTGACACCAATATTAAGGTTCAAGGACAGAAAGATGGGTTTAAATACTACACGAGGATTGTGCTTCTGTAGATTGTTGGGCCAAATCCATGTTCTCACTTTGTTGCCAGCTTCATCTGAGTAATGTCCTCCTCGAATTGTAATATTTATCCTACAAGGAAGAAAAATAAACTATATTTGAACCACAAATCTTAAAATATCCTATATAAAAATTTCAAAGACAGGTTCAGCTCAGTTATTGATTCCTTTCCCTCATCATTCCAAGTAAATACATAAAAAAGGCCTATAATATGTAATTGTTTCCAGAATTGCAACCAAGTTATCCCATTATAATGAAGTGATGCTTTTATTTGTTACAATATAAGTTTCTTGCAAATGTTTAGTTGATAATATGTATGAAGTCTAAATAAACATACAAATTATATTAGGGGAAAGTAAATTATAAACTAAGTTTAGTGGACAATAAAATGCAAGCTATCTACAATGTGACCATTCATAAAAATGACTTGGTAAACCATGGTTTATTCATGAGAAGACTAAATTAGCATGTCTTCTCTGTCAATAGCAGTAAAGCAACATGATGTTAGTTAGCAATCACACTTCAGAAATGACAAGCAAATTTATAATTTTTGCAATTTCAATGAAAAAGCTAGTGAACAAAAAAGTGAAGCATGATGAATTTACCATCTATCACTTAGAAATACAACTTGAGCATGGTTCCAGTCACAAAAGGATGTTTCCAATAATACTGCATATGTTGAAGTAATGGAAATCCTACCCACAAATATCAAATATTTCAATACTTAAATATTAAATACAAAATCCACAGCAAAAAATGAAATCTTTATAATTAGCTCACCATACAATTTGGTTTGGATGATAACAAGTTCCTTTCCCACAAGAGTCAAATATTGCTTGGAGTTTGGGGTTCTCACGCTTATCTTCTTGGACTATACAAATGTACCCTGCATTTTTATTCTGTACAACAATAATTGCTAAATTTCCAGATGGATAGCTGTACTTGTAGCTAAGGTCTTTTTCCCCTGCTCCTTTGCTTGCTTAGTCATGCTAGCTTAGATGTATGAATAGTATAGTGAATTTCTGATTGGAGGGGGGTTTAACTTGGTTAACATCCTTTTTTCAGATATGTTATCTGCAGTTCTTAAATTCATTCCTTGGTTCTATTTTACTGATGTAGCATGAATCTTCCCTGTCTAGATATACAGCAAATAATCTTAAACAGAATAGATTTAGCTACCTTAGAAGTAGAACTTTTATTATAGTTTTGTACCAATATCAAAACACTCCCTAATTTTGCAGCGGTACAGCAGTATAGATGATACTACACAAAGAAAATGACTAATTCACCAGGATGTATAACTGATAAAATACTTTATATGTCTAGAAGCCCAAGTTTGCCAAGACTTTGATTACAGACTAAAATGTGCAACCCTTTCTCAGTTTGATTTAAGGGGCTGATCTTGTCTGAACCTTTGTCACTTAAGGGTTCAAAACACAGGTAGTCCTCAATTTATGACTGGTTGCTTAGTAACCACTTGAAATTATGACAGGTTCAAAATGGGTGTTTTATAACCATAAAGCATTTCTGGACTTTATATAATTTGACATGTCTTCATTCGATCATGTGACTGCCTTTTGAGCGCTTGCCAATTGCTCCTGCCCAATCGATTGCAGCATCCATGGTCAGATGACTACGGGTTTTTTTTGCTGATTTCTGGGGGGGGGGGAACCCACTCATTTGAAAGAATGAGCTTGCATTTATGACTGCAGTGTTGGCCTCAAAATCCCAGATTTGCTTAACCATTTCAGTAATTTGCTTAGCAAGCTTCACAATATTGTAGAAGTAGATACAATCACATGGGAGCCTTATCTTATGACAAATGATTTACAACCAGAAATCTAGTCCCAACTGTGATTGTAAGGACTACCTCTACTGCAGAACAGTAATATTGCAAGAGACCTGAACTATAACCCAGCCCAGCCTTTCTCAACTTGTCGTCTCTACACTTGGATGAATAAAGATCCACCACCAGTCTTTCAGCCATGTTAGTTGGGGAATTCTGGATGATGAAGTCAACAAAGATGAATGGCTCTAATGTTGAAAAGGCTACTTCAATGCATTCAACTACCAAATCATGGAATAGGATTTGGAAAGCACAGTACAAAAATGGGAAAAGTATTTAAAAGTGGTCTTAAGCCTTTTCCATTTTTCAGCCGCAGGATAATTTATGATTAACTCTATCAGGGGTGTTGGTGTACTGTATCTCTGTGTGTATATGTTGTATATCTGTTAACTGTCATTTGCATTTTTGTCAGGCAAAATCCGGGATTCTAGAAAGCATGTAGTTATGACAAATTTGGACACTTATGGCATGAGAATTAGGACATCAGAGATTAGTAGGCAGACTTTGGTACTGAATTATTGCCTGTGAAGTTGTAGTCTTATCTCCAACCCCCAAGAAGGGATCCTACGAATCCTCATCTTACAGTGCTGTAACATTATTTTCCATTTTAGCAACATTCAGATGTGAAGACATCACTCTTAGAACAGGGAGTTGGTTCACATATCTTAAAAGATCCCAGGAATGAGAAGCATTGCCATAGAGCTTTAATTGTAGGTCAATGCATTTTAGACATTCTAATCTGAACTGTGGTAATTGCTGTATATTAAGGTGGCTATAAAAAAAATAAGGTCACTACAAAGCATAGCAGGAACAGAACATTAGTTGTGTTTGTCATCCTGAAGACCTTTGCTGCAGATTATTTTGCTGCAGCCCTCTGGCTCTGATCCAGTTCCACAGAACACAGTGTCATAAAAGGATACAATATTTGTGCAGTGCCATCCGGAAACATGGTAAGAAACTTCACACCATTTTTGTAGTACTGTTGTATGAATTGGTTTTTCACCAACTATTGATGAAAAAAAGAACAACATGCAGATTACAGTTTCCCTATGGAACTCAAGAGTTAGATAAGATAAAGATAAAGAGAATAATAAGGCTGGTATACAAAATAGAGTTAATTAGAAATCTAGTTGTTTATTACCAAAGGGCCACGGTGCACTACATGCCCTGTTATAGATACATGTGTGCCATTATGTAGACAAATGGATAAATCTGAGTATGCCAACTGCTAAATGACAAGCTTAATGATAGAGGAAATGGAGCCTTACACTAGAAATTCAATTTGCAGTCTGTCCTATTATTGTCTGCAGTGGCTAGCAATGCCGGTCTGACTCCCAAGCACATTGATTTTTATATGTCTCAAAAGATGCCATAAAGATTGGGGGGTATAGTGCCTTAATTTGGGAGGAGGGACAATGAGTGAGCCCTGTAACAAATACACTTTTTTCCTTTACACTTTAGGTGAAGTATTCTGAAATACTATTCCCATTTGAAATCGATTGTCTTAGTTTCCCAATTAAAAGTTTAGTTACAAGCTCATGCCCATGGCATGGATTCACCATTGTTATCAGTGCTGTTTACACTCCTTAATTCCTGGGCAAATTCTGTTTTTAAGAATTGTAATTTTCAATGCCACAAAAATAAATTATTGACCATATAGTGAAAATAATGCTATATTTACTTCACCTTTAAATTTCAAATCAAGTGCTCCCAGCCATTACTTGATATTAATCCCACATATAATTGACATGGGCATATTAAGCACATTGCTTTAAAAGTTTAGTCCTCCGCTCTAAAAAAAGTTGCATATTTTTTATTTATTTATTTATTTTCAGGGACTAGGTGGTTGTGGTTCGCCGTGCCGGGCCCCGGGGCTGATGTTCTGCAACGCCAGGTCCGTGGTTAACAAGGCCCCCCTCGTATATGACTTGGTGTCAGAGGGGGACCCGGACCTGGTGGGAAT
>JAPKID020007150.1:0-10380 GCA_026931265.2 Tropidonophis doriae | reverse complement strand
GCCTGAATGGAGGTCGCCCGCACGCTGCCCGTCCGGTGGGGGGCCCTTAACGAGCCCCCCCTACCCCCGAAGGGGCCTTCAGGAGAGACAAGCGGCGGACGAGTCAAAAGACTCGTCCGACGCCTCCGGCGGCAGGAAACAAAGTCCTCTCCTTCTCTTTTTGATGTTCTCTTCTTGCTTTCATATTCACTGCTTAAGGGACTTATAGGAAACCCATGTGTCAGGGTTCCAAGTAGCACCCAAAAGTAAATCAGAGCCCAAAGCAAATGATTCCTCAAAGTTCCAATTTATTAAGAGAGTCATGTTGGCACATCTAGGAAAACCTGAATCTGAAAGCTTCCAGGTTTTCTCACCCAGTGGAAAGTTCAAGATCCTGCCCTACACCCACAAGTGCATCACATGGTCCAATCTTCCACTGCTGGCAGCTTCCATCCATCCAGTTCTGGCCAGGTGCAGAGACAAAGGATGACCTTGGCTTTCTAGAAAGAATTTTGTTATGGCTACATATCACCCAACTTTGTATAATCCCCCCTCCTATTTTCCCACAATAGAAAATGCATAGAATAGGTCCAAAAGAAAAGATGGTTTGCAGGCCTGACACCATGTATGGAACTTGTACGATTGGTTTCCAGGAGTTTCTATCTCATGCCTCTTAAATCCCACCCCTGGCGCAAAGATCCTTTGTCTTGTTCAAATACAACTACACTGTTTTCTCTTGATGCTGTTAGGGAATTCAGTACTCAAAGAAATCATCTGGGGAGCTGAAGTATTATTAATGTAGCTAATGAAACCCAGATCTGTTCCTTTTTCCTTTTTTTGTCATCTGGGTTTCTAGAAGTACCTAATCAATTCCTGGATTCAACAACATGTTGGATAAGGGACAACTTGCTCAAGATCAATTTTACAAGAGAAATATCCAATGTCTAGATAGTTACATAAAAGAGTATTTTAAGGAAACTTGAATATCATATTTAACTAAATATGATATTCATGTTTCCTTAAAATACACTTTTTTTAACCACCTCCTGCCAAGGTTTGAGCTTTATCATCTGTGGAGTTAATTCATGGGAGAGAAGTCCAAGTATATTGCACTCTTAAGTCATATGAGAAATTCAATGTGCTTCTCAAAGCATATGTTGGCAACACAGCCTATAATTGTCATTGAATAGCCTCTTCTACCACTTCTTTTTGTTACTTCAAAGATGATGGAAGACGTTGTCTAGCCTCCATTATATAATTATTGGATTCCAAATTCTATTATTGGTAGTAATATGCCTCCGGGCCTTCTCCCATCCATAGCTGTAGCTCTAATTGAGTTTAGTGAAGAAGTGAATTATGGAGTTGTCAGGAAGAAAGCTGACATCCCAATTTTTCAGATTCTCAAACAGCCAGCCATGCAAGCAACTCTGTAGCTGGCACAACATATAAGGGGATCTTGCTATGTGTCAGATTCATTGATTCAACTTCTATGCTTGTCTAAAATATATTATTCTCTGTCATCTATATTCAACTATATGTTATATACTGCAGAGACTGAACAAAAGCACTTTCCTGCTTTTTTTTCCTGCTGAACCAGCATGATCCTTCAAAGCCAGATCTATCCTCTGCATTACATTGGTTTCCACTAGAGTTGAGATACAACCAATAAACTATAAATGGGGGGAGGGGTTGTTGATAAATAGCTAGAGATTATTTTTAGAGGAAAATCATGAAAGAATCCAACTGCAGTATAACACAATACATTGCAACAAATTAAAATTTGGTCCAATATCATTTCAAACTACAAAAGCTATAGTTAATCAATTAAAAACATGCTCATAACAGTTGGGAACATGTTCAGACTTAAAACATTATATGAATGTGGGGAATCTGAACCTCCCAGTGCTAAACTAAACGAATTTTCTCAGTATCCTTCACCATTAGTTCTCAACTGCATTTTGAAGAACTAAGAGTACTTCTACTGGTTATGAAAAGATAGCAGTTAGGTAAAGCAAGGTCTGAAGCCAAAGTGTGCGAAATCATACATATCAATATATGTCTAACCCCCTCCCACCAACATTCCCCACCCTATAGTCCAATCCGCAAATCTCTCAGGTGTCATGTGGGTTGCATCTCCAGGAACATCATCAGGTTGGTATGCAAGATGGTTGGTCTTGACCATCTCAAGGCACCAGCCATTGGCATGCACAGTAGATGGTGTGAACATACTCCCTTTTCCAATATCTCTCCTGCACCAGTTAATCCCATTCCCAAATAGCAACACACACACCCCGTTGCAATGGCAGCAAAGCAGAGACTGACACTTGCCCTGTTTGAATTTGACAATTTCTTTATTCATTCATATTTATTGAGGATTTTACATAAAGCATCTCAAAGCTTCAACCTGCCCAACATCCTAATCTCCCGAAAAATAAAACCGATGCTTTTTTGGAAGACTATCAAGTAATGTGGAGACCATTTGTATATCTCCACCTTGTAAAGATATGGTTTCTCTGTGAAGGTTTCACAGTAAATATTATGAATGAAGACAAACATGTGTGTCTTAGGATACTGTTGTAGGATCCAATCTGGGTCAGTCATCGAGACCAGAGGTTTGTCTTCAGAGCTTTTGGACTCATGGTGGAGCCCATCTCCAGCATGAGTCTGAAAGCTCTAAAGACAAAACCTCTGGTCTTGGTGACCAACCCAGATTGAATCCAATAAATATTACCCTTAAAAATATCTAATTCCCATGAAAGAAAGGCATTGTCATCACCACAGCCAAGTGCTAATCCAAGATGAATGACTGTTATCAGTAAGCACAAGCTGTTACAAATACTTGTTCAGCACATTTCCAAGCAACCTATTAAAATCAAAGGCAATTAGAGATTGTAATTCAACATTAGAACCAAAATGACTTTAAATCACTCTGAGATCCAAACACATAAGAGATTCATTTATTAAATCAGCCTTTTGAAGTTTACTCACAAGACAGTGAAAACTTACCAAGGCTAGTGTAATGTGTCTCCAGTGACACACTAAATCTAAAAAGAAATTGTGGTTGTAATCTGTCCAGTATTCCTGTATTTCTTCCAAGTGAGGAGAGCAATAACCATGCAGGATCTGACCCTCTCAGTTCTAATACAATCACACTAGTTCTTAGAAAATCAAATGAAGGTTTAATGAAGATTTCAGATCCTGCCTTTCTTGTTTTAGCATGCTTGGTATCAGGGTTCCAAGTAACGCCCCAACGAAAGAAGACTCCGAGGCTTGCGTTTCATCAAAGTTCCATTTTATTAGAGATGTCATATTGACACATCTGGGAAAACCCAAATCGGAAAGCTTGTAGGCTTCTCCCACCCAAAAGAAAGTCCCAGCACCCACATGTGTATCACATGATCCAATCAGGCACCATCCAAAACTGGAGATGCCTCCCAGTCACCTCATCACAGCTGCAGGACTCTCTGAGAAAAGAATGCTATTTGGACTATATATATATATCACCAATACGCTATACAATCCCCCCCTCCAATTTTCCCACAGTAGAAATGTGGCAGGCCTGCACGCCCTAATGTAAAAGATGGCTTCCAGGACTGGCACTTGATTTTATACAGTATGTTGCTATTCTCACTGAGAGTATAGTCATGCATGAAGGTTAGAAAGCTTCCCTTTGTTGTTTTTTTACAACTATCAACATAGCAGGTTTTACAGTAACAATATCAACGACAACCAGCAATTGCGCAGCACTTTAAAAAAAAAACACCTTTGACTATTTCTACATTGTTGTCTTCAACCAAATGAAGGAAGTAGAACTACCTATCAGGCCAAAGAGGACCTGCGGAGATTCACAACAAGTTCCTTAACATATGATGCAACAGTGTCCTTGAGAGGAGAAAATACAAAGAGTAATCAGACCTACTATTCTTGCCAACTTCGTTTTGTTGACTTGAGTACTTATCCTTGCAGAGAGGCATGTTCTGGAAGGAAGGAGAAAATGTTCTGTCCTTGAAGTATGACAGAATCATCAAACAGCTCAGGATCAATATTAGAAATGGCACTCACCGGAGAATTAATAGGCAGCCACAGGCCTAGGCGATCAAGCTCCAGAGAGTGAAGCAACAAAATATTGTCAGGTTTAGACAAAGCTCAGATTTTCACATAACCAAGAAGCAAAATACTGAAAATACAAGGATTATGGGCTTATTCTTATATCCTGCTAAGCACAGCACAAAGATGTTTGCTGTTTTAAAGGGCAGAACCTCTTGGTATCATCTTTATCTGATTCCTAACCTATGGCAGAGAAAGTTGAGGTTTTTGTTATGCTGTTCCAGCGTTAGTATTTCCCCCCAGCCCTTGTCACATGTCTGGCTAAACCGATGATCTCTGATACCCCATTGACAATATAGGTAACAATGTACAAGGGCTAGAATTCACCACCTCAGAGCAGAGGTTTGAGAATATTGCAAGTGCTTTCCATTTTCTCTGAGGGAAGCATGGTCTCTGAGCATGGTCTTCTATGGCCACTTGGCGTAAAGGAGGAAGTGAACAGCTGGCTTTCACAGAGCCTTGATATGATGCTTGCCTGGCACTTTCTGAAGCACAGGTCAGAACTTACTCAGTTGTTTACATGGATTTAGTGCTGTTTTGAAAGCCTTCTAGACCTGTGTTTTTCAGTGAATTTAGTAACCTTTTGAAGTTGTTTTAATGTAAAGAAAGGAAAAAGACTTTCCTTCTTAGCCTGCTGAGTTTCGCAAAGAGTTATGAAGTCCTGCGCTGCATAAAAGTTCCATTTATATCATGAAAGACCGTTGGCTTCAGCTATTCTTTTGCTGCTGCTTCTGTTCCAGATGAGTATGTTACAGTTTTTTCTGCTGCATTCAGCTTTTGTATTGCTGCACTTTCTCTTTTTTCCCCTCACTCCTTTGAAGAGGTACCAAAGTGCCTACTCCAATAACACCTTGCATTGTTTCAAGTGCTGCTGGCCACAGCAGTTCACCGCCATTTCTTTACAAAGACTTGGCATTTCCTGGAGCTGTTCTGTCTGATTTCTCTTTAGGTCTAGGTGACAGATAGGTGGAGCTGAGGCAGAATGCCAGAGTCCATCTTGCTGCAATTTGCACCTTTCCTCTGTTCCCCCAAGCTGTCATCTGAGTAACTTTTAAATCCGGGAGTTTACTGCCTTCCATAACAGTGGTAAGGACTTGCTCAGAAATAGGCTGACAAGTCACCAGTGTAAAGAACTTGAAAATGCAGGTAATCTAATTTTAGAATGGAAAGTTATAGCTTCTTAAACAATGCTGGGGCTGGGGGGAAGTGGTGTTGGACCACGGTCTTATTTGGTTACAAGCAAAGTGACAGGAAACTACCCCTAACAACTTTTGTAAAGATTCTTTGCCAAACAAACACTATGAATGACAGCTTTTTAGAAACAGCAGGTTTCACCCAAGGCTAAAAATGAAGCCTAAGTGGAATAAAATTGAACTAATCTTCCTGGTCATTAATGTTCTAATTATGCATCTCATTATGTAAAGTTTTATTGCAGAGGAATTCATTAATAACAATTAGTCTGCCACCCAATTGTAATTTACACACACCTGATCTCAATTACAATGCTTCTAATATCAATATTTGAAAAAAATTAACCCTTTGGTGCAACATAGTGATAAGGATGATCGATCCTGAGAATATTAGACATCCACAGGAATCATTGGAATGAAAATTCTTAAGCTGGACTGGACTCTAGCAATACCAATAGAACTTGGACTTAAATACCACTTCACAGTGCTTTACAGCCTTCTCTAAGGGTGTTATTGTGCTTATAAAGCCTACAAGCCTACAAGATTCCACAAAGGCCATATTTGTATTAGCAGGATGCTACCTAAAGTTCTAGGAACAGAATAAACATTTCATTTTGCTGTGATGTAGGATCTTAGATTTGCAAAGTTCTGTTTCAAAGCTAAGGTGAGTAAGCTAACAAGCTACGTGTGGTGGTCTCTCATGACTTTTTCGCCCCGAGTCCCTCTTGGGAGAGGGGGCGGTTTAGAAATTTAATAAATAATGAGGATGAGGATGAGGATGAGGATGAGGATGATTATAAACCAAGTTTCCCAGAAAAGAAAATTAGTGGAATTGGGATCACAAAGTTGGAACCATATTTCTCATCTTCCCAATCTTCCAAACTTTGAGAAAGGTGATGTTCAGTATTGAATTTTTGCCCTATTCACAGCAAACAATGAGTCCCTTTGATTATCTCTAACCTCAGACTTACTTTCCATTATCTAACAGACAAAAAAGGAGAATGATGATGGGTTTGGTGAGAAACCAAACCCCAGTATCCCCAAAGCCAAGCTTGGTGAGACAGTGAGTGGAGGCAAAGAGGATTTGATCCTAGAAATATTTTAGAAATAAATCAGTAAAGAATTAATAACATTATGTAAATGCAGAGTAACATATACATTTGGTGCATTGGGTACTTTTATTTTATGCCTGAAATAAAACACATTCCCCATATTGTAGAAATAACTAGAAAAGACCAGTTCTTCTAGTTTGTCTACAACTATGTGCACGCTTTCTTAGCAGCTCACCCTTTTTGATATGGAGAATGTTCAGAGTCTCATTCAGAGTTGCATAAGTCAATTAACAAGTCACAGTTATTGGTATAAATGAGACAAACAGGTGTTCTTATGCAGTCAGATGAAGAATTGTGCCTCTTTACTTAATGCAGTACATCATTAAATTAAGCTACTCTGCTTTTTTATCTCCGTGAATTCCTATGTGTCATATTTTTCTATTAAATTCCAGTAATTGTAGCAATAAAAGTTGACATGCTGAATATTTTATGATGGGTGATTTTACATTGCTTTGACTGCCTTTTTATAAATATAATTATTAATGCCTTCATAGATTCATTAAACTAATAGTTATTTTTAAAAACAGCAAAACTTGCTCATTGATTCTTACCTATAATCTGGGATGCTTTCTTAAACTAATAATTGGGCATGCTGTCACAACAATTTGACATCCATGGGGAAAAAGAAAAGGATGTCTTCTTTAATCGTTTAGAAATGTCACTTGATGAATAATCTAGTACATAAACAGACTTCGAGTATTTTCAATGTTTAGCATTCTAATAATAAAAATGTAGAAGTATTTGATGGAGTCCTTTCCTATAATGAACATCAGGATTGCGTAAAGACTTAATAACATTATTTAAATACAGAACTACACATACATGTAGAAAAGGGGTGGCAGGAATGTCCCCAATTGTTATTTCTGTAATCTTCAAAGCCTTCTGTGACTGTTGAAATCCAGCCACTATGAGACACAAAATGCAACAAACTACATAGAGCACCCCTAAAGTAGGGTCAATCAATATATTTTTTAAAAAAACAAAAATATCTACAGTATCTTTGTGCTTTATTTTTTAATTTGAATTGGGAAGACCCATCTTCTGTAATTAGAGGAAGCAGCCGTAGTCAGACGTTTGGTCTATCTAGCTCAATATTTTTGCATTACAGGGAGAGAAGCTGTGACCCACTAAATGTGGTTTGACTGAACTCCACCATCCATGAATCACCATCCATGGTCATGTTGATGAGATCTGATGGCTATAGAAATACACCCCATCTGGAGAGCCTCAGCTTCCCCCACCTGAATTTAGAAAAGCCTTCCCTAAGCTTGTCCAAAGAGACAAGGTGGCTCATTGGCTATGATGCTAAGCCTATCAATCAATAAAGTCGGCAGTTCAGTGGTTCAAATCCCTAATGCCATGAAAAAGAGTGAGCTCCTGTTACTTGTCCCAGCCTCTGTCAACCTAGCAGTTCAAAAGCATGTAAAAATGCAAGTAGAAAAATAGGAACCACCTTTGGTGGGAATGTAACATCATTCCATGCATCTTCAGCATTTAGTCATGCCAGCCACATGACCATGTAGACATCTTCAGACAGCGCTAGCTCTTCAGTTTTGAAACGAAGATGCGCATTTCCCCTTAGAGTTGGGAATGACTAGCACATATACAGTATGTGAGGGGGACCTTTACCTTTACCTTTAAGATTGCCCACATCAAATACCATGACAGGTATGGGCATGTACACCTTCTATAAAGTTTTAAATTGGAATTTGAAATCTACCCTTCTGCAAGGGATCCAGATATAAAAGCTTTTTCGAAACCTGTACATACCAAAAAACATGATACGTGTGATCATGTATGTCCTCCATGAAGTCACCCAGGTAGAGGATTGGTCTATGCTGATTGACAGCAGTTCTTGCCCTTTTCTCACCTGATCTCTTGTTGGGTAATCAGTGTTGCCAAACAAATATTGAATAAGTTCAGTAACAGAATTGAATCAAAATAGTTTTCTTAAAAAATGACAGTAGACCAGCTCAATTCTTTTCCCTGCTGCTTTGTGTCAATTACCTTGGTCATGTGAAATTCTATTTAATTCTCAGCTCAAATTCTCTGTATTCTGGGAAGCTTCTGCATGTCTAGAGTGCATTGGCCAACAAGCTATGGGATTGTGTAACTCCAATATCTTCTTCCACGTGATTGTGATAATTTGAACAGACTGCCTAACAGGTCTATTATATTTTACATATTACAATATGAAATTAGTAACCTTTTAATATCCCCCCCAAAAAAATAATATTTCTAACTTTTCATTTATTACTTTAATTCATTCTTGATCTCAATGACAAGATAATATTCCCAAACTGTTAGGGTTTTATTTATGATCTTATTTTTAGTTTACCAAATCAACTCGGACATTCTAAATCACAGAATATGCACTTAATAATTAAATAATGATAGAAATCAAAAGGCAACAAAGCACACCTATTGAAAGCTGTTATTTTCTTGGTTACTTCAAAAAGCCTTCATAAGCTTTGTCTGGGTGGTGAATCAAGAGAAATGTTCATTCTTGCTTCCTCCCCAACTGAGATTAGGGAATCAATTTTGCTCCATGAAAGATAAAACTATTGGTGCAGAAGATTAATGGAGATCTCTAGCTGCTTTATAGCCATGAGATGATCAATCCAGACAAAGGTCTCGCACTGTGACACTACCCTAGGATATTGATATGCTGTAGAGGCTTGAGTGCAGATGAGTATTACTTTGCACAACAGATCTGTGTGACAAGCAGATAATTCAGCAGGAGCCCTCAGCTGGAGCTCTTTGGGTAATTACAGGTTAATGGCAGTGTGTCAATGCTCAAGGAAACATAGGTAGCAAAAGCTCTTCTGACCATGCAATCAGCATATCCAAAGGTCACATGGTGTGCTGCATGGAACTTACTACTGGGCATGGCTTCCCCTAATCTAGTACCCTTCTGATATATTGAGACTAACATTCCCCAAATGGTTGTAAATTTTAGGTATTGTAGCCTCAGCCAATCTTGAGGGCATCTGACTAGGGAATGCTGAGTAAGTATATCTAAAATCAGAATTCAAATAAAACTGCAGCAAGATTATTGTACACACAAAGATGGAAGAATAATGGAGTGCCCACGGTAGAAGATTAGAATGTAAAAATTGACAAAAACAGAAAAGCTGATCACATTGGTCACCACAAACACAATAAGATATATGTATAGATATAGATCACAGGTGGGTTCCTACTGGTTCGGACCGGTTCGGCCAAGCAGGTAGTAACTCGGCTGGCCATAACCCCGAACCAGTTCTATCGGGGGCACTATAGGTGCCGCCATCTTGCTTCTTGCAATTTTTCAGTACTGTGCATGTGCCTGTAGCGCACATCAAACAGGCGGGCACCTGAAGCACATCCCTCATTGAACTGGCAGTAACAGAAGCTGGAATCCACCCCTAATATAGATATAGATAGTATATCACATAATGTAAATATTTAACCCCCTGTTAAATATGCCCACAGTTTCAACATTAATGGCTATGTGTTGCTTTATTTTGAGGGGACAGCACATTTACACTGTTATACAAGCTGTATACTCTCTAGTTTACATTGTAGCCAAGTGTCATTTTTTCAGTGTTGTCATGTAAAAAGATATACTTAAATATTTACAAAATGTGAGGGAGTGTACTCACTTCTGCAATATACTAAAAAGACTGGACACCTTAAATTGACTTTTTGTTGAAAGAAGAAAAGACTGAATTGGTCATTTATTGATTTAGGGATTGAAAAGGGCTAAAGAGGAAAGCGAAAACTTATGATAGCCATCCTCAGTTCTGGAAGATCAGTTGGTATGTTGAAGCCAATTACTCTCCCTCAACAATGTACCTCACGGGTGTAGAAAGTTAACACCCATCCACTCTCCTAGAATAATGAAATATTTTGAGAAATATTTTTTACAAAGGCCGGATAAAATATTTCCCCTAGAGGAAAAATAAAAATCTTAAGGGAGACAGAAACTCAGAACATCAGATCCCTCCCTC
>JAPKID020007149.1:0-10381 GCA_026931265.2 Tropidonophis doriae | reverse complement strand
GCAATGTTTTTGAAAATTAATGGTTGAGGCTCTCAGTGATGGTTGAAACTAACAGTCTTTAATATGGGAGATAAGCAGAGTACCACTATGAATACCAGGGACAGATAATAAACATCCCCCCCAAAAGAAAAGGGCAAACCATTTCCATACTCTAAGAAAACTAGTCACTAGGAATCAAGTTTATCTACAGGTGTTTCTACTTTTATCTGTGAGAGTAAGACAGTTTCATAGATCTTCCTTTCTTGAATATAACATTTGTATCTTACGAGATATTAAATATATATATTTACAGGTTTATATATATAAATATATAATAATATTTACAACCATACAAACTGGGCCAGGAGTTTTGTTTTCCTCACCCCAAAGCACAAGCTGTAGTGAAAGTGAATGACAAGACAGCAGTGTAAATAGTTCAGCAAAACAGCCCTGCCCTCTTGTTTCACTGTACTTTTTGTCAATACGTATCGATCCTCATTGAGAAAACAAAATATAATATTTCTACAATTGGTCTTCAAAGCTTCGTCGTTACATCATTCTGTTCATGGATTGCAGTGACTCTTTGCAAGGCATTGCCCCTGTGCTGGAGTACATTCTGATCCTGAAGAAAAAGGATGGTAGGGTGTGTATTGCCTCAGCCCAATGAACAAGCTCTGAAGGGATATAAAAGAGGCATTGAAATCTGATGGAAGTTTTTAACAATAATTATTTCTAGCACTTTGTATCCAGTGCTATCGATGCAATGATTTTGGCAGATTTCCAAACATTTTTAAGAACAGAAGGGGAAATCGTTAATGTACAAGAACAGTCCTTTAGGACTGTAGAAGATTGTAATTGGCTCTGAATGAGATAGTGGATGATGTCAAAACCAAAAGGAGATGGAGAGTTCAGGCTTGAATCTCAACCACAGTATGTGAGCCCATCCTTTTTCTACCCTCTTTCTTTACAATTGTCTCTCCTTGTATATTTGCACATACACAATACAAAAAGAAAGTTGAAAAGGAAATGATTCCCAGAGGAGTGTTCCCAAAAAATAGATATGCCAACAGCTTTTGGAGAGCCAGATAAAGACAGTGTCTTTATTGCATTCTTTGTCAAAGTAACTGGATTAGTGGAGCAGTTTTGATCAACATGATGCAAAAAAGATTCTAGAAAGACTGCAGAGAAGAAGAACAAAAATGATTGGTGGGCTGGAGGCTAAGCCATACAATAAACACTTGCAGGAACTGAGAATATCTATTCTAATCAAGGCAAGGCCTGAGGATGACACAATAGTTTTCCAATTTTTGAGAGACTGCCAGAGTAGGGGATCAACCTTTTCTCCGAAGCATTTGAGGGCAAGGCAAGAAGTAACAAACGGAAGCATAGCAAAGACAGATCTAACATAGCTAGAATTAAGGAGAAATTTCCCCAGTGAGAGCAATTAATTAATGGAATGACGTAACTCCAGAAGTTGTAGGTGCTCCATCATTGAAGGTTTTTAAGAAGTGAAGGGATAGCCATTTGTCCGGAGTAGTGTAGAGACTCCTGCTTGAGAAGGGATTGGACTAGATGACCTCCAAGGTCCCTTCCAACCATTTACTCTGTTTGCATGTATTGTCTCTGGCTAAATTCCTTACATTTCTCACTCAATTCTAGATCTCTGCTATGTGTATTAAGAATTATTTGGTCACTAAATATTAAAAAATTATAACAGTCAGGTGGCCCTTACTTCCATTATAATTTTTTGCTTCAGACAAAGAAAAACGAGATTGTCAATGTATTGTAAATTCATTGAGAGAGACACTGGATCTACGTAATGCCACTATAGAATCACTCCAGAAAGCTATTTCTGACACGGAAATGCTGTGTTCTACACTCAAGGTATGTTGAAAATTATCAGGTTTCTTTTATGATTGTCAACTCTAAAGTTGAAAGTTAAGGTATGGTCTGCTTATTATTTATTTTGGACTAATCTTGCAGGGATAAAAAGAATTGGCTATTAAGATAATCTTAAGTGAATGAGAGAAAGCTATTTACTTCAGCAATGTTCCATAGTTTACTAAAATAGTTCAAATATTGCACAAAGGTAGAGAGCAATTGGTCCAACACATATAATTAGATTTCAATCCAATCAGATTTATAAGCATCAATAATTAAAGTGAAAGGGTTATACTACAATAACATCTATATGGCCACAAAGTTCCCATGTTGTCTATAACTCAGTCCTGAATGTATCATTAAGCTGGTGTGGAAGAGGTTGAGATAATGTCTTATGTCATCACTTGGAAATATATTTCGTAAAGCTAATGTCTTGTATTAAAAGTTTGTTTAGACTTGTAAGGATTGGCTTTTTGTTCAGTAAAATAAATGTTGATTATGACCTCCAGTCCATAAGAAAAGGAAAAACAAAATGCTCAAGTAAACTGCACTCCAGCATAAATCCCTGATAAGGAAGTTGAAAGCAATCATGATCTTCAGCAAGTGAAAAGTCCTCATATCCTCACAAGGGACTTTAGTGTCAGCTTCCCACTGGAGAGGTCTTGTTTTTTCCTTCCCCTTGTGTCCAGTGAAAAGATGTTCTGAAGGGTTGTGCAGAAATGAAGTACCATAGGAAAAGAAGAAAATGCCCCTTTCCACCTTCTAGCGGAAAACTCTTTGAATAGATTTCCACTGATGGGAAGCCAAGTTGGTAGTGAGATAAGCAGTAGAGCTTTAGATCCAACCACGATTTTTAAAAAGGAGATTCTTAACTAATAATTATCATTTGATTATTCAACAGTTGGAGACATTTAGGTGAGAGATTTTTGTTTCATAATTGTTTTCTGCAACTGATATAGATTAGTTATAATTTATATTAGTTATTTTACTGTGGCTGTACACCCCCCTGAGTCCCGAAAGGAAGAAGGGCGGTATACAAATCAAATAAAACTAAACTAAACTTATTCCTGCCATTAGATTTTTCTGTGAATGCTCTTTAAAAGATTGGATGGTGTTCAACAGATTCTTGTTTAATGTTGTATTTGAACATACGTATATTCATAATAAGTACATTGCCTTTTGCTCTTTTTTTAATATTGTAAGCCTCCTGAACATTTGATATTGTGCAGAGAAGACCATCCCCACCCCACCTCTTTAATTACGGATATATTTGCAGCACTAAGCCTGTTGTTTAATTTGAAATATTCTTGCAACGTTCTCAAGATGTTTCGCTTAAAATGGCTTTTCGGGTTTTCTGTACATCCTTTTATTTAGCTTTTAATCCCATAATTGCAATACAGAACTATAAATGAAGCTGGTTAGAACATTTTTTTTAGCCTGATGCCTATAACTAACCAATTACTCTAGTATTTCTGAGATTTGAGGATATTTTTCTCTGAAATCAAATCAAGTAGTCTATGCTTCCTATTTAGTTTCAAAAAGCTTTTGAAATCTGTCTCAAACAATCCAAAATTGTAAAAAAATAATTACTTTGAGCTATTCCTTTCCTGTTAAGACAGCAGTGCAAACTCTTTTAATGCCTACTGCATTGAACCTGTGTAGCTTATTCCTGTTCATGGAAACTGAATTTTAATGGACAGTTTTCTTATTTTGGATTTACAAAATACATTATGAAGAAATTCCTAAGAAAAGATAGAGAGAAAGAAAAGAAAACAGCTTTGGAGACTTTACTTAAAAGGAATAAACATCAAGACCCTTAAAAGTAAAAGAAAGCTTTGCAAAGTTAGTTTATTCATACAAGGTTAAATATATGTGATTCTCTGTTTTTCCCCTAGCAGCTTTTAATGTTTTTTCTTGACTAGGACAGAATCATGAGGCTTTAAGAAGGTAAGATATGGAGATAGTTTTTGTTGCATTTTTAGAGAAAGTGATGAGCTACGGTATTAAAAGTGAGAAAAGATGAAGAAAAGCTGATAAAAATTCAATTTGTGTGAATTCATGTGAAGGAATTAAAGAATAAGGTGTATAATATATTTCTTCTAGTAACAACTAATGGGTTTTTTTCTTGATTAACTTTGAATTATGAAGTTTTAAAGATGTTGGATAAGATACAGGAAGAAGAGGGGTTTTTCCCTTTTGCATCTAGAAAAAATGACATGATTCTGAATAATGTAATGTAAAATTGTAAGTATACAGTTACTGAAAATGTTTGTACTTGTCCTAATGAAAGGGGAAATCATTCCTTTTTATATTTTTCCCATGTAAAATTATTTAAAAATGTATTTTAAATCAAGCTTTCCATAATGGTTAATTTATGTGAAAAATGAACATCAAAAAAATAACATAGTGTCACGGTTTATCTTTGATGAGGCAAATGTATATGTTCTCCTATCATTTTGTTGCATGGTACATTCTATTCAAAGTATTTATCATATTTTTCAGAGTATAAGAGGCACCTAGCTTTTGGGGAGATAACAAAACAAAACAAAAATCTGTCTCTGCCTCCCAGCAATTTGCCTCCTTGCAGCAAATAGCAAACAGCCAGTTTCAGTTTAGCCTGAATAGCACAAGGGGGGAAAATCTGCCTCTATCTCCCAGCAATTTGCCTCCTTGCAGCAAATAGCAAACAACCTGTTTCAGTTGCAGTTTAGCCTGATTAGCACAAAAGGGGGGGGGGGGGAAATATGCCTCTCCCTCCCAGCAATTTGCCTTCTTGCAGCAAACAGCATGTTTCAATTTCAATTTCTGCAGAGCCTGATTAACACAAGCAGCTAATTGTCGGTTGGCTTGGCCTCCCTATAATCAGCTGTTTTAGGTTGCAGGAATTACCATAGCCTATTGTTGCCTTCTTGTGCCCCATTTTCAGCCTCTGCACACACCATTGTATCTGAGTGTGTCTTATACTCCGAAAATGCATTAATAGTCATCTGTTAAATTTTTATAACAAAATATTTTGCTTGATTAGAAATAGTGTGATAAAAATATTATGGCACATTGATTTCTGATTGATCGTGTGCCATCAAATCAGTGTCAAGTTTTAGCAACCATGTACTGGTTGAGTGGAACTCAGTTAGCCACACATTCAGCGACCATTCGGAATTATGACAGTGCTGAAAAAGTGATGGATACAACCAGTTGTCAAAGTTCCAATACTCCTATAGTTACATGATTGTGATGTGGGTGCTTGACAAATAGCTTGTACCTACAGTGTTTGCAGTTTCGATAGTCATCTGATCATGATTGGTGACCTTCCTTGCCTGCTTCCCTCAAGCAAACACAATGAGGAAGCCAGCAAGGAAGGCCCCAAGTTGCTCAAGTAAGTCTCTTTTACCAGCACACCCAAACATCTCATTTGTGCTTGTATCACACTGGTTCACCGACTCACCCTCCCTGAACCTTACCTGCTTGTGTTGCATCTCCCCAGTCATTTGCACACCCTGGGATCAAACACCCAAATCCCCACCATATTTGTGCCACTTCTTTCCAGTTACCTGTACACGTCCCTCTGCCACCTGGCAGCAGCCACTTAACCTTTCTGGCTGTTTGAAAGACACCTGAAACTCACAATTTCCGGCTGGCTTCCACAGTGACTTTGGTTGTTGGAACTGTTAGGAGTTTGCAAGGAGGTACTCACTTAACAGGGGTTGCAGGGAATGCTGTGTCTAAGCAATGTGGTCATGTGACATTTTTCTTGATGACCACATCATTCAGTGACAAAAATTCTGATCCCAATTGCCATTGTAACTTGAGGACTATATGTAGATAGATTTCTTCCGTGACTAGCTGCAACCTTCAGCTGTTCTAACAATGCACTCATTAACGCTAACCTTATCCACTTGCTGCTGGTCGTCTTCTCTCTCCTTCCACATTTCCCAGAATCAAAGATTTCTCCAGAAAATTAGGTCTTTACATAATGTGTCCAAAGTTGGATAATTTGAGCCTCGTGATTTGTACCTTAAGGGAGAACTTTGGGTTGATGTCAGGCTTGTCCCAACTTAACCATTTACAAAAAAAAAACCCTTCAATTGCATTTTGTAGTGAAAGGAATGCTTCTGTTAAGGCAAATGATTACTTAGCAGAGAAAAGCCAGATCTGAGGTTTACACATGCAAACTGCCCTTACTTTCCCCTTTCCCAGGTTCATTCCCCCCCCTCTCCCTATCCGATCAGCT
Organism: Tropidonophis doriae; assembly: GCA_026931265.2. Taxonomy (NCBI): domain Eukaryota; kingdom Metazoa; phylum Chordata; class Lepidosauria; order Squamata; family Natricidae; genus Tropidonophis; species Tropidonophis doriae. The sequence continues at coordinate 4,290 of JAPKID020007149.1, read as the reverse complement.
GATGTCTTTGGCAGGTGCTCAGAGTGGTTTCTGTTTCTTCTCTCCCATCCTTACTTGATGTCTCCACCCCACCCCTCCATGGCAGTTCTGACATCAGTGAAAGGCAGGGTAAAACAGGATAGCAGCTTTGATTTGGTTGGTAACCTTTTTTTGGGGGGGTGTCTGTTCCTGGTAGTCTCTTCTCCAAAACTAAAGTTCAGAAGTTTCAGTGGACTTCCAGGGAAGCAATTGCTGAGCTGATGACAAAAAGAGAAAACAAAATTGGCTCCCTGGAACTCTTCTCTTGATTAACTGTGGAAATTCTCAGTTATCCAGATCATAGTTGTCTCAAAGGTTCTGCTTTAAAAAGCAGTTTGATTTCTTTTCCCTGAGGGAGACATTTCTCTTCTTATCCAAGAAACTTCATTGGTTCTTTCCCCTCCTGATTAAGGGGAAGGTTAAAATAATCCACAAGTATGCTTCACGTAGAGTCTGCCTGCCAAGAGATCAGAGATCGTAAAATAGTGATCTCTAGCTAAGAGGTCTGGGATCCAAGAAAAATCATCCTTTCTGAGGTCAGCATCTTCAAACAAACACTAAATGTGCCCACTTCATATCTTAATTACTTTAGGAATTTGCTTGTTAATGCTTATCTGGATATTAAGAACCTTCTGAAAGGCATGCCATCATATTGTGAGAATTTCCTTCTGACCTCAGATGAAATAACCTTTACTAAGTTCAAGGATTTAAAAACAAAACTTCAATTTTTGGAAAACAACAAAAGGAAGACTAGTTGATTGTGGAAAGTTAAGGCGTTAGATGGATTTAAAAGAGTTTTTCTTGTGGGTGTTTAAAATTTATAAAGGAGTTATCAAGATTCTGAAATTATCTGGAAGAAATCCTCTCCTGGAAACTTTTGCTGATTGGAAAATATATGATCAGAGGAGACTCTAAAGGTTGACAAGAGAATAAAGAAGTTTGAATTAAAGGAGAAGAGATCTATTAATACATTGGAGCAATACCACTTGACTACAGAATAAATTAAGGCTCTTTGGGAACAATGTGCTCAGAAATTACAAGCAAGATTGTTCGATAATACTTATCAGGCTCCAAAAACCAAATAAAACAGGCTGTGTTGCTTTATTATTCCTCACCTATGTGCTGAAATCCTGCCAGTCTAAGAAAAGTTATTTAAATGACTAAAGATATACTCCAAGAATTTATAAGAAAGAGCTGTATTGACCCTCATCTTCCCAACCAAACTGTTAACATGTCACTATCTCTTGCTTCTCTGGAATACAGCCTCTCTCTCCTGGGAATCTGGTCTCCATTTCATCACACTAATCAGGTTGCCTTCATAACTTTGCAGGGTCTTAATTAAAGGACTGCCTTTATCTTTCTGGATAAAACAGAGAATGATTTTTTTAAATTTAAATTTCCTACATTATAAGAGTGGTGTGGAAAAAAGATATCACAATGAATTTACAGTATATTTGAAACTGGCTAATAACTAAACCAATACAGATAATACATCAGAAGAATGATTTGGAATGTTTTCTTATGTTGGGTTTACAAAAGAACATTTTAACAGATTAACAGAGTTGGAAGGGACCTTGCAGGTCATCTAGTCCAACCCTCTGCCCTGGCAGGAGACCCTACATGTGCTTCTACCTAGGATCAAACTCACACCCTCCTACTTGTGAGACAAGAGCTCTACCTCTAGGCCACAGCAGCTACTGAAGCTGTTCCTCAAAAGAAAGAAAAAGAAAATAATATGAACTCAACTTCTGGGGCATTACTTGAAAGGATTCAAGACCAAGCTTTTTAGAAGGAAGTGGAAAGACTACAACATGAACTATTTGACCAGGGTTAGAATATGTATATTATGATTTCTGGTAGCTATAAATGGAATTTCTTTTTTATCAGAACTGAATGTCAGTGTTTTTAAGTTTTGTTTATAAGAGGGGAGAGATTCATTTTGCTTTAATTGTTGTAGAAAGTGATAAATTGAATTACAAAATGGATTTATGTTGAATTACAAAATGTGATTATTGATAAGGGATGAGATATGGGGGAAAGTTTTACTAAAATACTAGAAAAAGAATTAAGTTACTGAATGTTTATACTTGTCTGGAGGGAGTCTTTTATACATTTTCTAGTCTGCAACATGTTTCTTGATTTCTGACTCCTTTGCTGTTGATTTTTAATCCTAAAACGTAGAAGCTATCTGCCACTTTTGTATCTTTACTGTCTATTATAAGGCAGGTTGTTGCCCTGTTATGGTTGATTTGGTCTTTCTATTTAAGGTTAATCCCATTTTTGTCTATGCTCTTTAACTTTTATTATTAGAACTTGCAGATCCCTTGCAGTTTTGGCTATTAAATTAGTGTGATCAATATAGTATAAGTTTTCATTTCATTTTACAGCTATGCTCATCTTCCAAACCAGATTCTCTTAACATATGTTTTCAGTATATAGGTTGAATATACAAGAGGAGAATATACAGCCTTGTCTCATTCCTTTGCCAACCTAAAGCCAGTCTGTTTCACAATGTTCTACCCATTCTGTGGCTTCCTGGCCTATATTGATTTCATGTAAGGACAATGAAATGCTCTGGGATTCCTGCTTTTCTAAGCACGTTCCATATCTTAACATGATCAAAGAGTTTTTCAATAATCAGTGAAGTATGTATTAACTTCTTTTGGGTTTTCTTTGCCTTTCTCAGTCACTTAGTGTGTAGAACAATAAACTTTGATTTCCAGGGATCCAAAATGTTGATCATAAACTAAAGCACATGAGATAGTTTGATGTTAAGTCTGTGTTGCTGTTGTGAAGCTGTTTTTCATACATTAATATTTCTTTTTTTTTTTTTCAGAAGCAAATGCGATATTTAGAACAGGAGCAAGAAGAAACAAAGAGTGCAAAAGAAGAAACTCAAAAATTGCGAAGGAAGGTGAAATCTATGGAAAGGTTAGAGAAACTTTATTTAGAGACAATATTCTAGAAAATATTTAATTCCAATTCCATATACAAAAGAAATTATTCTCTTTTGAATATTGAATTAATATCTGAGCAAATACGATAAGAATAATTATTTGAATTTTCTGAATCCAGAAAATTGCAATGATTTTAATGAAGGAGGTATTTTTAACTAAGTTTTCATTGTTCATGCCACCATTACCATTCTGAATCATTCCTAGATTTGCTGGGCAAACTGTCCTATCTTAGTCCAGCAAGAAAATGTAAATCTAAATTAAACATTTATTTTTGAGGGCCATGTATGTACAGGTAATCCTCGAATTACAACAGTTCATTTAGTGACCTTCAAATCATGACACTGAAAAAAGTGATTTAGGACCATTTTTCACACTTACAACATTGCAGCATGTCCATGGTCACATGATCAAAATTCAGATGCTTGGCAACTGACTCATGTTTTTATGGCTTTTGCAGTGCCCCAGGTTTATGTGATCACCTTTTGCGATCTTCTGAAAAGCAAAGTCAATGGGGAAGCCAGATTTACTTAACAACCATATTACTGACTTAACTCTTGCAGTGATTCACTTAAAAACTGTGTCAAGAAAGGTTGTAAAATGGAGCAAAATTCACTTGACAAAGGTCTCACTTAGCAGCAGAAATTTTGGGCTCAATTGTGGTCGTAAATCAAGTACTGCCTGTATTCCCAATCCCACATCCTATTTTTGTTCATGGATACGATTGAAAATGGTCCAGACTAATAAAATGGACAGAACTCTAGTACTCCTAGGTTCTGATGGGCCTTGAGTTTTCAGGATGCATGCAATAAATATGAGAAATGGCATGTATTGTTCATATTTCTCAATCCAATAGATTGATTTTAAACAAGGAACAAAACATTGAATTGTTCCTAAACTATTTACAAATGACCCGATTACTGAGCTCATTGTTGGTTATTCATTGTGTGTAGCTTCTAATCTAGGAGCAGTGCAAATTGCATACTGCAAGGCTAAAATATACTAATAGATATTTGAGGAAAGCTTTGGGCCGGGTTGGATCTTCTTACCATTCTGAAATACAGAATGAGCTATTCTCTCTTTTTTTTAATGTTATACTGTGACTAGCAGAGGCAGAAAACTCCTAACCCATTTATCTCTTTTCCAGAATTGAGACACTGTTAAAAAGTCAGCGGTCCGAAGTAGAGGAGATGATCCGTGAAATGGGAGCAGGGCAAGCAGCAATGGAACAGCTTGCAGTCTATTGCATCTCACTAAAAAAGTATGTTAGAAAGTGTCCTGGCTTAGGCATTTTTCTTAGCACCCTCTAAAGCAGGGG
>JAPKID020007147.1:0-10382 GCA_026931265.2 Tropidonophis doriae | reverse complement strand
GACTGCTGGTGCTGCCACCATCACTGCCGCCTGTTTAGCAACCTCCTTCTTCTTTTCTTGTTGTTCTTGCTTGTTACGTGTCAATTCTCCCAGCTGAGCTTTATGCAGCATGTCTTCTGCTGACTTTCTTGCCGCCTTTAGCCTTTTGCGATGTAGTTCCACATGATGTATTACATTTGCCTCGAATATCGGCCATTCCATGGCACCCAGTCCTACCACTGTTTCTAGTTGTTCTTGTACTGACTCTGGAAGTGCTTTTTTCAACATTAGCCGGAATAAGGCTTCGCTGGCCTTATTCTTGTTCCATCTTGTCCCCATCTCCTCACCCCAGGCCGTTTGTAACTTCAAAATGAATTGGGCTATACCTTCATCATCTTCCAGCTTGATCTTTTCCACTTTACCTGGATCTGAGTTTGTGGGGTATAGGTTCCTCAGGGCATCCCATAAGTCATTCCTATGTGGGCCAAATGCATATCCATCCATTCGAGGATCATTTGCCTTGTCCAGTCCTGCTGTGTGGAAAACTTCTCTCATTTTCGCTTTTCCCAGAGTCTGAGACAGGACTGCTCGAATGTCACCTAATGCCAATGTGTGCCCTGTGGTGACCTCTTCAAATTTAGTTATCCATTTCTGGGCCCCTTCACATATGCTGGGCAGCCTGCCAATTAATCCAGTTATATCCATGAATGTCCACGGGACGTACCTAGCGGTACGTCTCCCATCTGCTTGTTGTCTTTCCACAATCAGGGGATATTGGCCTATTACTTCATCCATTGTCTCCTCCTCTCCTTCAGAGCTGTGTGCCCCTTCTACAAACGACTGACTGAACGTTGGACTCCCTTGAAACTGCTTTTTCCGTCTTCGTGTTATCATTGTCAATGGAGGAGGCTCCTTCTTGTCTTTTTTATTGCCCCCTCTTCCTCTCCCTTGTCCTTCGCCTGAAAGAGTCCTTTCAGGGTGCACTTGAGCCGCAGCTTCAGCTTCTTTACACATTTCACTCTCCTGCACCGTTCTCCGTGCCACCTCTTCCATCCTCGTTGGTATACTTCTCACCAACTCACGTGTGTACGCTATTGTGTTTTCTACTATCCTCCTACTCTCTTCAGCCTCTTTTCCACTTCTCTCTGCTTTTTCTTTTATGTCTGCTAACTCCTGGGCCTGTAGTCTTTGGGCCTCTTCCAGGCTTTGGCGCACGTCGTAGACCAGCGTTTCTGTTTTTTCCAGTGCCTTCATCAGTACTTCATCCTCTTCTTGTAATCCCATGCTTTGTCCACATACTTCGTCTCCAGGGGATCCTATAGGCGTTAATTGTACGTTCCCCTTTATGGTCACCCATTCTTTGCGTCTCCAGACATCTTCTTTTCCAATGGGACTTCCTCCAGCTTCCCCTCTTCCTTCTAAATAGTCATGCAGTCTTGCTTGCCGTTGGTCTTTCCCTCCCTTTCGTGACTGCATTCTACCTTTTTCACAGCAACTGGGAGTGCTAGCTAGCTGCTTCTTTAGGCTTTTCTGTTTTCTCAATTTTTCATCATATTCTGAATCATTTAGGTACGCATCAGTAGCATATAGAAATTCTGTTTCTGCACTTGATCCTACTCCTTTGCCTTGGTTTTCCCCCTCTGATTCTGTTTCATCTTCTGGCTCACTCCCATCAGTCCCATTGTCCAGTGTCGTCTGATCTGGTCGGGGTGTTAATTCCATGTTTATTTCACCCAACTGTGTCATGGGTACTTCACTTCTCCAGTGCTCCGCTTCTTCCCCTGTAGCCTGTGGAGCTGTAGTGCGTGTAGCGCTTTTTGATTTTACTGTTGGTTGACTCTGTTTTGGTTCTTCAATCATGCCCCGCAGGCATCCCTCTCTGAAGTCTAGTGTCCCCTTTTGTAATCTTAAGACCACTTGTACTTCTTCTTCTTTCTCGTCATCCGGTACATAGCTTTGTGGCAGCATGGGATATAGTCTTGTTACCTCGAGGTGGTGCGCGCCATTGTATGGAGGTGGGTTGTTCTGCTCCCCCTGTTTCCCTAAAGATGGGGCAGTTTCCTCTCCTCTTTTCCCTGTCACTACTTCTGTCTCACCTGTCCTATCATGCTCTCTTTTGCTTTCACTTTCTGTCTCATTCATTTTTGTTACGGCTCTTCGTACTGCGCCTTCTTTCTCAAAATACCCTAGAATCACAAGTTTTCTGGAGGTTTTCTCTCGTTTTTCCTTTTTCATCTCCGCCCAGCATTCCAGACGTTCTTTCATTTTTTGACACGTCGTTTCGTCAAAGGTACCTTGTTCCGGCCAGTGCAATGATCCTCTAGTTCGTTCCGCCCATTTTTTAGAATATTTCTTAATATCTTTTTCATCCGCAGGCTGTCTGGTCACTACTATCTCTACAGGAGAAAACTGCTTGGCCTCCTTACTCATTTTATTATTTTATTTTATATACACTAATATGCTGTGGGTCTGTTGATCAAATCTGCTTTTACAGATACCTACTGTACTTACCTTGTATTATGTTATACTATATACTTATATACTATACTATGTATGTTAGCTAGTGTATTTTTGATTTTGCTCATCAATTACACTGTGAGTCAGCTTCTCTCTGTCTGTGCATGTGCCTCTGGCTGTGTGCCCGGTGAGCCCCCACCTTTTTTACTCCTCTCAGCTCTGCAACCAGCCCCCACCTTTTTTACTCTTCTCTGCTTGACAGACTCCCTTTCTTTAACTTATTTCAATCACATATACATGCACACGTTCATGCAACAATCCGACTTTATGGATTATACAACCACAACCTGGGTATTATTATTATAACAGGTATTTTCTATTTATTTTTTTGTCCACATTTATCAATCACCTTTTATATACTGCACTATTGTACCATATGCTTAAAACAACCCTTACCAAAATTTAACCCATACCCTAATTTAATTACCTTTTATGCTATACTTGCACTAGTATGTCTAAATTACCAAAGCAGTATACTTATTTTACTGACACTTATCTATTATACCATACTTACACTTATGTATTATAATTATGCTTTTTCCTATTGGAATTTATATACTTGATATACTCAGCAACAAACTTGTACTTTCTATGCTTAATATATATATGTATAGATATGTACTTATCACTTACTACAGGAATACAAGACACTTAATCCTTAATACATATCAATATTTATCTACCGGTAATTTAGTATTGCACTAAGTATATCATACTTATATCACTTAGTCTCTTTTTCCTGTCTATTCTATTCTTATGTGTATATCTGTATGTGTGTGTGTGTCCGTGTGTCCAGATACTTCTGGTTAACTTCTGCTCCGTAAGTGTCCGAATATTTTTGCTGAGCTTCTGCTCCGTAAGTGTGTGTGTGTGTGTGTGTGAATACTCACTTCTCTTTATGCAGTTCTCTAGCTCTGCCTCGCTCCAGAGGCTAATTTTTCCCGTACTTCAACATGCAATTAACAAACATTTGCACAAACATTTACACATACATTACATACATTCAGCAAACAAGCTAAGCCACACAGCGCATAGCAAAAGGCACATAAGTTATCACACGCGGCTCTAGCCCTGTCTCGGTTCTCTTGTGAGACAGCGAGTTCCGCCAATAAATTTAGGGTGTACACTTTTACTTCACTTTTTCCATAGTCACTTTATTCATCACTTTATTCACTTTATATCACTTAACATCTTTTATACGCGTTTTTCCTTGTCAACTAACCTAATCTAACCTTGTCAACTCTTATTAACCTTAGACGTCAACACGTCCAAGGGGCCTTGCCCTTCACACACACCTACAAACACCGCTTCCACAAAGATCTTATCGGGGAATCGAACCCCGGCGGGTCAAAAATTCCGCCTATCTCCCTTTATTAGATCTCAGCAGACCAAGCTCTCTTGCAATATATAGAACTGAAGTATTCCTGTACTTTTACAATACCTGTCTCACTTACAAGATCTCAGCCACCTGAGCAGCCTGAGCTTGTCGGGAATCGAACCCGGGTATTACGCACGTATATGGAAACTTGTAACACAATTGCAGCGTCACAGCTTGACGGTGCTTTGCTTTTTCCTCACTCTGACTCTCTGCTCTTTTTTTCCCCCCCCAAGCTTAGGAATTCGTGCTCCGGCGCCAGCACTCCTCACCGGGGCCCTCCCCCAGTCAGATCACAGATTTTAATTAGTTACACAGACTTGTATACATTTATAAGGTGTCTGCTTACCTTTTAATTTGGTGCCGGCCTCTGTGACCCAGCTGGTTGAAGGTCCCAAGTTCAGGTACACGGCTTTTCCGAAGTCCCTGTTCGGGCGCCATTAAATATGTCGGCCCGAAAACCTAACTTTTGGACCGGCATATCGTGCCTAGGGGGGTTTCACCAATTTAACTAGTTGTTTAAACTATATAGTACTTAAAACTCTAATCACAGCACCAATGCCAGTAAAATGAACCAAGTCAAGCCTTCGTGAGGAAAAAGCAAAGTAGATTTATTGCATTTGTCCAGACATCAAAATCATTTAAAGAGCTCTTTTTAAAGGAAAAATACCTGGAAAATGCAGTCTGTTGTCCCTAACCACCTTTAACCTGCTGCTCCATCCCAACAGAAAGACGAGCACTATAACATCTCTCTCAACAACCAAATGCTGGTTTAAAATAGATCAGTGGAGCCCTTGATGAAAAAAGAGCAAAGTCCACCTGGCCCAGACCTCCGTTCGGAGGCACGGGCCTACCTTACCTTACCTTACCGCTCTTAACCCTCTCTCTCTCTCTCTCTCTCTCTCTCTCTCTCTCTCCCTAAATACCCTAATTTTACCTCGTCAGCATTTATCCACTCTTCTGAATTCCCCTTAAAACCCAAAACGGACGTTAGTCACCTAACGTACGTTTCCCTTAAAACCGTACTTCTGCTTTTTAGTCCCGTTAATCGCCTAATCTACGTTTCCCTTAAAACCGTACTTTTTATATGTCTGTTCCAAAATATACTTGTATTGTATTCCTGTTGTAAGGGGTCCTTTAATATAATTTATTCTATTTATTATACCCTTATAATTTATAATAGTTTTGTAATAGTTTATAGGTTAAATTTTTTATAAAATCCTGCGCATTTTTACACAAACAGTGTTGCAAAACTTCGCAGTACGTACATTAGTCATGCACCTCATGACTTTTTCTATGTAGAGGCTTCCTGTACTGTGCAATTCATCGAACTGTTTTTCCATTAATTCATGAAAATCCTGCTTAATCTGTTCTTTTCTTGTCTTTCGGTTAACTTACTTCCCTCATTAGAAGGAAGCAGGCCTGTCTCTATTTTGATCCTAGCTCGTGATAGTCTAGGCACAAGGGTCAAAATGATGGCACTTCACTTCGAAATTAACTTAATTTAAGCAAATATTTTTTACTTTATTATTTATGTTATATGTTTTTGTCTAGTATTTACTACGCTTCTAGCCTTATTTCTCCATAAATTATTCCACATTCCCCCCTGCGAGAGCTGAAAAGATCTCGCTATATGTTACTTTTAATTCTCCTTCTCGTACCCCTTAAATACCTATGCATATATCTTCTCCACATACCCCCATGTGTTTGCTCATTCCTCAAATTAGAACCTGGAGTGGGCGAAAAACCCTCAAATATCTGATGCTGAGGGAAAATTCCCACCCTGCCCGCATTCTTGCACGGCAGTGACATATATCACCACGTTCAGAACTATCATTTCAATTGTGATAGAATTTTCTTAAACAGACAATGAACTTGAAATGTGTCTCTGCACAGTCAGTTGTCCGTAGACGCTGTTGTTTTAGGTTTAGCTGAGTGGTACCGAAAGTTACCACCAGCAGCGTTGATTTTGAATAAAGTTCCTGGGTCCATCTGGTAACGATCTGTTTACAGTCTTTCGTGAGCATGTTACCGGTATCCGGTTCGTGCTCTTTTGCATAGTCCTCTTGACTTTGGTCAGGGATCTGGTGATCTTTGCCGCCTCTCAGACCCCTCGGTTCGGGTCTACTGCCACTCGCTCGCCGGTTACAAAGAAGACTTGCTGTCTGTTCGGTCACCGAAGCTGGAACTGGACCTTGGACTACGCCATGACCTGCTTGCTCGATGTTCATGGGTTGTCTTTTCCCTAGAAAAACAAACCTGGAGACTTGTCGAAAGTTAGACAATTCATTTTTCTTATTTAAATTTTTCTATCAAGAAATTCCAAACATGAAGTTCTCCCATCTCTATTTATTTATCTCTCTAATCCAGTTGTCTCAAACTTACGTTTTCCCTCTTCTCATACCTATAGTGTGAATCTCTTCGATGGTTTCAGTTAAATCTCACCTACTAGTCTAATTCTCATCTTTATTATGTTTGTATAGGGTTGGATGTTGATTGTAAAAACCCTTTTAAACTCAAAAATAAGTTTTTTAATTTTATAGCATTTTATTAGACAAACATGATGAAAGACCGAAGTACATGCACAACCATAATTGTGTAAATCGTAGCAATCTGGCACCATATCAAATAGTTAAAATTAGAATTAAAATTGCCTGTTAGCTTGGCCCAATCGCACCCAGACTCTACCTGGAATACCCCTGAGACCCCTAGATAATTTCATTCTGAGACCCCTGCTCTGATCCCTAGCTTCGTCACAATATTTTCTTATGTATCTCTGTATTGCTCCTCTAGTCACTATATACTAGATCCAAGCCTTGCACCAATCAACAAAAATACACAATGCTCACCTAATAGGTTGTCACATTATCTTAATTATTACATAACTTTACTTCCCATTAAACTTTATAACTTCTTTTTACATCCCTTTATATCTCATCATCCCTGTCAACCAGCCTGAGAGCTAGCCACTCATGCTCTCACTCATCTCATACTCTCAGCAATCATACTCAGCCACACCACCCCATCCCTGTTTGCCAGCTCAGTTACATGTAGGTCTTAGGTCTTAACTACACCCACTTGCACTTCACTCCATCCATAGCATCGTCTTTCTGATATCAGACGACTAAGAGCTCACTTCTTGCTCTCGCGCTGCGTATTGCAGTCAGCTCTGCGACTGTGCCTGCCTTAGGTTGCCCCTTTCTCACAGTGGGGTCTTACCCGTCTTTGGCCACCAGCCTTCTCTGCTGACTCTTTCGCCTGGCGATCTCGGGGCGCAACCCCAACCGCACCTCCATGGATTGTGCCACGCATCGATTCGATCGCTGCGCACTGTGGTGGAGGAGCTCACTGGGTGTTACCTGTTCTGAACGAGCTGCAACTGCTGATCTCACTCCATTCCGTGGCGTCTTGCTCACCACTCACCTTCGTTCACTCACTGGCTAGCTCACTGGCTGGCTCTGTACCCCTTAATATGGGAGTTCCTCCTCTCCTTGGATGGCTTCTTTAATCTGTAAATATATTGCCTTATGCATTTTTGTCAATTGTGCGTGTAGCTTGTAATCTTACCCTCCAGTTGTTCTCAAGTTGCTTTTTCCAATGATTTCTTGATCTCTATCACTGGCATCGGTCAACCTGTTGACATCTCATACCAAGTCAAATGTTACCACTGAACCACCAATGCATATGCATGATACTGTAATTATTCCCTGTTCTTATAGTTCTCATATACTTCTCTTTCCTCCCCTATCAGCCTATATCTTACCTGGTCAGGTTACCATTATCTATATATTTTTCCTATTTGCTGCACATTTAACAGTGAATTTTAAATGATGTTCTCCAGGTACAATCATTCTTCGTAGTTCCTCTAATAAAGCTGGTCCTATGTTATTGTCATATGTTTGTGACTAGTACATGACTTCCCTGTTCCTAATTTATTTATATTTATTTATTTCTTACTCACGGTGCACCCTTATCTTGTCCTAAATTACTCTGTTTTACTTTTAATTTAAACCAATCTATTGGCTTTGTCGTGTGTGTGTATCATACCTTCTTCCACGAGTTTACCACATTAATCAATATTACCAAAGCCGAATTGTTCCTTCTCAGCTCACTCCTTCTCAGGCACCTCCTTTGGACAGGCTTTCTTGTGAACGATTTCTAAAGACAATTTATCATTATACCGATATTTTACTAATTTTTACTTAGTTAAGTTTATTTTGTATTAGCTTAAGGGCACCCAGATATGCGGCCCCATATCCACAATATGAATTTTCAGTCTCTATAAACACAGGTTTACAAATATTAATTTAAAACCTTCCGTCAAGCCCTAACAGCATTTTGAATAAAAGTGCAGTGCACAGTCCTTGGTGTTATTTCAGTCTTATGTAGCTTACGACAAATTTAACTAAGTTTATGATTTTTCTTCTCACACCTACTTCTGTTACTTATTTTTTAGCTTTCTTCAATCTGTCCAGATCTAAGAGATATTATAATTTACTGATTTACTGTATACTCTAGAGCTCTGTAATTATAGTATAGATATATCGTATAGTATGACCTTTAACCTTTGACCAGATACATCCAAGTGAATATCATTATAATCAATTAATATTTCAATTATTATTACTCAAAAATAAAAGCAAACATCTTAAATCGTATCATAATTTCATAAACTTCATAAATCAAATTAATAGTTACTCAAATAAATCAACAATCACTCATAAAAATTGCATGATCCATAATAATCATAAAATTAAACATCAAAAACCCAATAATCAATAAATCAATAATCACAAAACCACTACTAACCCTGATAACATTTATATGGTAATGTTGGTATCTATATTAAATCAATCCATCAATAATCAATAAACACCTGTCACTATAACATAAGCTCAGTAAATGATAACGTAACCACCAGCAATTAATCTCAAACAATGTTGGCACTTCCAATCTAAGTGATCCTATTTTACATATCTCATGTTAAAACTACGGTAAGTATGATCGGCCCTAGATGGCACCCCTACTTTACAGAAGCCTTCAAAACCCATATGCTTTCAACTTAATAATTAATCACCTGTCTTAACAAAATTAATCTTTCGTCATGCACAATTCTCATAGTTAGTCAAATATGTTTATTCTAAAAGACTTTGTCACAAAGATCTCTGCTGTTATTCAAGTTGTTTAGTCATTATTTAAAACCACTTAAAAACATACCTTTGTGAACCATGTGTTATACTTATATAGACTCTCTAAATCAAGAATTTAGTTAAAAAATTCCCTGACCTGTTGCTACACCCTCATATCAGTCACTAAGACCATCTCCAACCACAACCTAGCAAAAACTTCCCTATATATCTATATATAAAAATCTCTATATCAACCAATTGAATTATTTCACAACATATGCACATGAAAAAATAAATGGGAAGGAGCAAAAGCATAGAAAAATAACATAACATTGAGGCATCTACATACGCCTTATTATATCGTAGAATACACAAAATAAAAGTGGTTTCTGAACCAAAACACATAAAATCTCTAGAGACAAATCAACATCAAATTATAATTTAAAATAAACAAATAAGTGAAATTAAGCATCATAAAAATAAAACAAACCAAAACAAAACCCAACCCCCGGGGAAGGTGCCTTTTAGTGAGAATTAGATAAAAAGATATCTAACAGTCGGGATTAACTTGTAAAACTCTCATTCACTCAAAAAGAAAATTACTAGAAAACTCTCACTTGTATTTTTAGAAAAAGGGAAGAGGAGAAGTATGCCTACTTCTGCTTTTGCCCTTAACAGCAAATACTTTAATAAAATGCTTTATTCATCATAATTATTAATATTATTATTATTATTTAGTACTGCACTATAATTTCATTTAAATATACCTAACTTTTCCCTGCTATAGTTTACTCTTTACCATTGTTCAGTAAGTTTCTGATCTTTATTTTTATTCTATCAAAAAGGTCCTATCTCAATTTCTTATGTATGTATGTCTATTAATGTCTTTGTGTGTGTGTGTCAATGTGTCTATGTATCACCCTATAGCTGCTATGGGCTGTCCTACAACTTATAGCCATATTTACGCCCCCTTTACACTTGATCGCGTGACAGACGGAGATACTGTCCACTATACGATCTACTTGCCACTAATATCTCCTAATATCTCTACTGTAGAATTTTTTTGGGGATTCTTTACTCATTTGTAAATGTTATGAATATAAATGTCTTGCTTTTCATGTTTACTGTGCTCTGTGCTTCCAGCCCGTGTGCTCAAGCCCCCCTCTTCCTGCTTCTCTTCTCTCTGTGACGTAATCAGCCCCCACCTTTTTTCCTCTTCTCTGCTCTTGCAATTAGCCCCCACCTTTTTTCTCCTCTCTGTTCGACTCTCTTTCTTTAACAAGAACCGTCTAACTCTAACTTATTTCAATTACATATACATGCACACGTTCATGCAACAATCCGACTTTATGGATTATACAACCACAACCTGGATATTATTA
>JAPKID020007146.1:0-10382 GCA_026931265.2 Tropidonophis doriae | reverse complement strand
GTATAAGACGACCCCCGATTTTTGGTTGACCTTTTTGGGTTTCAAAAGTCGTCTTATACGCCGGAATATACGGTAAATTTTGTACTTATTTCTACCCCTTCGTTGTCTTAGCCATCTTTGTGTGGCTCAGTTTGCATCTGCTTCATCTCTTTTAGATTCAGAATTCCCAATGTCAAATTCATGATGGCAGTTTCACAAAGCTACTTGTTTGCTAATATTTCAGTTAATCAACTTTATTTGCCATCTATTTCTGTTCAGTCAATTTGGTGCATGCTGCTCATATCCCCCAATATGTGGACATTCAGAACGATTGATCAAATTCTGACATTTTCTGCCTTACTGAACATTTTCCACAAATATTGGACAATCCCTATGAAGAATGTTGAGAGTGTATCAGAAATTCAGCTATATGTTTCATAATCCTCCAACCAGCCACAAGACTTGCCTTTTACATGGTTTTCAGCCAGAAAAGCTATCTGCAGTAGCACTGAATACTGCCCACCAGACTTCTAAAAATACTCAATGTTTGAATTTTTGGCAGTATATCGTTCAATTATTTGTAAGACTTCAGTTCCCATTTCTGCAAGATGACTCTTTTATTTCTGAAATATTATCTTCAGTTTATAATGTTACTTTCTATAGTTACTTTCTTCTGCAAACTGTTTCAATCTGAAATAATTGGAAACCTTGCTCTGCTCCATAAATAAGAGAAGACTGCATCCATGTCACAATTAAATCTGCAGCTTTTCCTTAATATTTCTTGTGTATTTATCTCAATATAGACTGATTTGGAATTTTCTAATGATATAAGGTTTTTTATTGTTGTTGTTTTTTAAAAAGACCTTTCTGATACTCTAAGCATTGTCCAAGACAATGTAACCATAAAAGGTTTTAAAATCAACATTTCTCAAGTGATTTATAGAAAGGATGCATTTATAACCGAAAATGCAAAGTCTAATTAAAAGAACTTTACCACTGCCAATGTTATGCTTAAAGAAATAAGCAATTTTAATGTGATTCTTGGCATCTACTCTGAATAGCGATCTGAGAGTGGAAATCTACCCTGAATCTAGACCTTCTTCTGCAATTCATTTCATAATGAATGTAGAATGTAGTAATGTGCAAAACTATAAAGGGATGCTTTGATTCAGCAAAGCTTCAAGTGAGCCAAGCCTTCTAGGCAGACTACAAGCCGAAGGGGCAACCTGCTTCAAAGCAGTGAATTGAATCAGATGATTTCAAAGCACTTCTTGGATTCAAGACAATGTAAAGCAGAGCTTTTCAAACCTGGATAAATTATCCAAAATTGAGTAAAAATGACACGAATCCATTAGTCAAACACAACAGGAACATTAAAATAGGGAAAATCAAACCAGAGGTTTTAGATCATGAAGGAAAAAGTTTCACGTGTCATGATATAAAGTGTTCCAAATTCAGTTCTATATATGAACTAATGGAATTTCTGGGTAGGCAACAGTCATGCAGAGCAAGAGGTGGGAATATTTTATGGAATGTTTTTTTTAACTGCAACATTCCAGCCCCCTGCCCTAAATCCCATTTCCTGGTCATTGGACTTTAAAAGACTATGGCTTTCTTTTTTTTCTTTAATGAATTTTTACAAAAGAAGTTTTTTGCAAATAAAAATAATATTTTTTTAAAAAAAAGTAAAGTCATAAGTAAATAGAAATGAGAAAACAGAAAGATAAAAGCATAAAGAAGTGACTTCTTTATAGCAATTATAAAGGCATTTATATTTTATTATTTTTGTCTGAAATTGCATCTCTTCTTTCCATATTCTAACTTTTCTAATCAACCAACTCAAATCACAGCTTCATTTTCCCCCCTTTTCAGCAAAAAGTACATAAAGGTTTTTCAGTCACCAACAAATGTACTTACTAGTTAGCTTTTCTCTAATCAAACAAATCAATTTTGCCATCTTCACAAATTATGTTACCTTCACCCACCAATCCTCTATTGTAAGTAAAAGGCCCTTCCTTTCAGATGTTGCTTCTGAATGCCTGTCTCTAGTAAGACTTCTCTTACCTGTGACCTGATCAATATGAATCTGTGGTGACCTGGCATATATTACCAATACCTGATTGGGCCTGGGCCTGGGCAGGGGATGAGGATGGGAACTTCCTTTCTCAAAAATGTGTCCATTCAGGTTTAGGGTCTAGCATTTAATTTGGAATGCAATGCAATAATCCATCCAGTAGATGACTAAGACGTGAATAACTGAGCAAAACTCCTGATCCAGGAAAACGCACAATTCACAACTAATGTGTAGTTATACAAAAGCACTCTTGGTTTCTCATTGCACCATACTGGATCTATCAGTCACCTGCAGCAGATGCAGCACCAGAGAACTCCAGGGCCAACAGAGAATGATCTGACCATAATAGCCAAGGTGGTGCAGTGGTTAGAGTGCAGTACTGCAGGATACTTCAGCTGACTGCTAGCTGCAGTTTGGCAGCTCAAATCTCAACAGCTCGAGCCTTCTATCCTTCCGAGGTGAGTAAAATGGGAACCCAGATTGTTGAGGGCAATAGGCTGACTCTGTAAACCTCTTAGAAGGGCTGTAAAAGCACTGTGATACAGTATATAAGTCTAAGTGCTTTTGCTATTGCTATAGTGGCATAATAGAAGCCTTACCAAACTTCAGATCACACTGTGCCGCTCCTCTGACCAGAAAACTAGACTAGTACTATCACTATCATGTTTCAGATCCTCAGATATTTGGGTAAAGTTCATTGTGTTATGAACTCTTGACCCACTTCTACTCCAGGAAAAACAGGAACTCTTCTACCAAACTGGCCATGGAGTCAAGGGGCTTAAACAGGGAAGTTGCTATGTAGCAGGGAGCTAGTACAATAGCAACAATCCCAACAGATTCCTAGAAACTTAGTAAACAAGGTGTCACAGCTAGCTATCTGTGGAGTAGTACCACTGGATGCCAGAAAAGTATCTTAGATGACCATTAAAATTCCTGTTTCTGCCCTTTGTTAGCTCTACTAGTTAAACCAGATCTGGAAATCAGCTCCACAGTAAGATTAATATTATTTTTTATTGAGATGGGCTATGACAACCGAATCTTGCAAATCTGACTGTACTATGCTTCCTCTATCTTCTTACATTCAGATGGATTAAGGAGAGTGCCTGTCTATGTCGCATCTGCATAGTCTTTGCTTGTTTTGGATTTAAGATATGGTTTTTCCCATTGTTTTGGTAATAGAGTTTGCCTAGGAAGTCATCTTCCTTCCCCCAGATAGTTGGAGTATCTGTTGGAGCCTGAGAAATAATAATATTGAAAATCTTGAATTGCATTTGTATTGATATTTAGATTGTTTTTGTTTTAATCTCATCTGCCAGTTATCTATTTTTTATCAGGTTTTTTGGCTGATTTTATATTGTTATAAATATATCACAAAATAACACTTATTTAAGATGGATGACAATATAAATTGAATGAATAAGTAAAATGCTGAGATGAGAGATGGGTGATGCAATGGATTCTCTGTTATTGACAAAAGCAACTAGTTAATTATTTTAATGCCTACATAAATTCTCTGACTAATAGATCTCTTTGGGAGAGAAAATGCTAAGAATTCCTAATATTCCTAATCCTTAATAATCTCCATATAAATTTCATTCATTATACAGACCCCTCCATTCTGGAACAAAATAAAATCTTGGCTTCTTCTCCACCTCTACCCAATTGTGTCTTTTTAAGTTGAAACAGTCCCAGGTTCTTCAAACTGTTTCTGGTGCTCCAGTCATCTTTACTAATCTTCTTTGAACTTGTTCCAGTTTCTCTATTTCAGAACAATTCTGTATTTAAAATTGGATATGGAATCTGACTGAAAGAGAATAACATGGAACTATTATTTGGAAGCTACAATTCTGTTGATGCAGTCAAAAGATTTCATTGTCTTTTTTTAAAATACTCAACTTACAATATTGGCTCACGTTCAGCTTCTAATCAACTATTATTCCAAGACGTTTTTCACATTACTATTACCAACCTATTCTTTATTCGTGAATCTCATTTTTACTTTTGGAGGAAGAGTTTTCATTTGTTTCAGTTTCAATTTCATTTTGTTATTTTCACCTGTTGAAAGAAATGTACATCTGGGTTCAGTTCCAAGTGGGGAAAAAGATACTGGAAATATGGAGACTGCTTGAAAAGATGGTTTAATGGTGGGCAGAACCACATGGTTTGAGATCCTGGGCAAAAAGGCACATGGGTGAGAGAAAGAGAAAGATTTATACTCTCTATTGGGCTTTGCATTTTAGTTTGTATTCTGACTAGTTATCAGACTCCTATGGATCCATGCATGGGTATCTTTGTAGGTTGTTGATTGAGTCCCAAGCTTGGTTGAATCTTGCTGGGTGATGTAATCTCATCAGGTGCCATGTGGTGAGTTCTGTTGCTAGATGGGTAGAGGACTAATCCTACCTCTGTTGGATCTTGGATGAGGGCATTTGCTTATAAATAAACCTAGCTATCTCTTTAGCTCTTAAATGCTGACATCTGCTCTGGGCTATTGAGGAGGGTGTGGGCTATTAAGAGTGAATCTGCTTCCTGCCTAAAAAACATGTTTCTCCATTTCTCATTCAGGAAAATATAATATTCTGCCTTTTTAATATTTCCTAGAATATTTCATTCTTCTAAGAGAAGGGTGGGTGTTAACTTCCTACACACCATATTCACCATATTTGTTCTTTTCACCATAACCTAATTAATTTCTATCTTCAGAGATATTGGCTATGCTTATCAATTTTATATACTTGTAAATCAGAACACTATTTCCTCTGGCACTTCACTCAAAGAAAATAGTGAAGAGAAGAGTTCTTAATGTTGAACTTCATGGCATCACCCAGTTCAAGTGCTCTTTGAGTATAATTTTCAAGGCAGTTCTGTATACATTTAATTTAAATGCCACCCATCTACTTTTTCTTTTTTAAAGCATATTTTAATTGATAAAATAATGAAATACCAGATTGAAAAAAGTCTATATTGAATAGTGATAATACAGAAAAAAAGCTAAATATATTGCAGTGGTTAAATGAACTAAACATGTCTCTTCATAAGATGACCAGTTCTATATTTTTAGGAATACAATTCAATATCATATCAAGTTTCCAAAATATAAGATTTCTTCCCAAGATTATGTTAATATACATATTAATTTGAAACTGAAACAAATCTATAACAGAAGCAAACTAATCATGTGAATGAAATAAATTTCAAATTTCTTACTTTACCAATATAAAAGTTTAATGCTAATCCCATATAAAAAAATCTTTGGATATCTAATAGGCCCACAGTAGTATATGCTGTTGAATTAGTTTCATTTTTTAAAACATAATAATTTTCCACGTTCTTTAATACTTGAACTCATTAACTTTTCAAAACTGAATATTTGAATCCTTCCTGTTACAGATCAAATATATAGTTAACACTAAGTTTTATTCAATACTTCATAAGATTTAATTCTTGGTTCTCATTCAAGAACAGTATCTTTTAAGAAAGTATCCATTTCAATTTCTTTAATGCAAGTTGTTTAGCAACTGTTGAAAATGGTGATGAAAAAGCAACTTCCTAATCAGTTCTTGCATTTATGACTTTTGCATATTTGTAAATCAAAGGAAAGCTGGACTAAGATCATAAGCAGGGACATGGTTTAACTTAGAAACTGCATCACTTAAGGACTGAATTGCTGATCTCAATTGTGATTGCTAAACCAGGACTATTTATTCATTTTTCAGTTTTTATTCAGTTTTATTGCCAAACATATACTAAAGGTAAGTCAAAGTCAAAATACAGCTCTTTAAAACAATTACTTCAGACCAACTGATTCAGAATATTAATCCCTTAATAAGGTCAAACACTCCTATAAAACGTCTTTCCCACTTTCCAAGTTTGATTTATATTAAAACATCATCATAACATTCAAAATAAAATCATAAGCTCATATATTATATTAGATATATCTAAGAACTTTTAAAATAGAAAATAACAATCCCAGTTCAATACTTCTAGACTCTTCACCTGCTTATTTCTAAAGAGAGGCCCATCAGAAGAGAAAATAATCATAGTAATTTTCATTCCAGAAAAATAAGGAAGTTAAGATCAAAGGCCTATGATATCATTAAACATCTGTAAAGTAATTATATTCATTATAATACAATATAAAAATAAAAGTTAGGTAAAAGCTATTATATTCATATTATATCTGCGATTTAGCCAAAAATAGTCCAGGTGCTTTAGCATGTTATAATTGTTTTTCTTATTAATTTATCTTTTAGCATAAAATACTTAATCTGAATTAATGTTGGACACCTTCTTAAAACACATATTAATCTTAATGTAACATGCATTTTAATAACATTAATTTCCCCCAAAGAGTGTTGAACATCAATTTGCATCCATTAAATGTATATGACAGACAGACAGACAGAGACAGAGAGAGACAGACAGAGAGAGAGAGGGAGGGAGAGACAGACAGAGATTTATACATATTTAATTCAAAACACAGTGATAAACCTCAGGAGAGATTTAAACCCAAGTATTTTATATAATCTGTAAAAATTGTAAATCCTAATTGCCTGCAATAATCAATAGATCCAGTACAATTAATAGTATAGCTAGCATATAAACTTATGATGGCGAAACCTATGGCAGGTGTGCCAGAGGTGGCACACAACTTTCTTTCTGATGGCATGCAAGCCATCACCCCATTTTAGCTCTGCCACGCATGCGCATGCACCTCCTGCCGAAGACAGCTCCACACAAATATTTTTGGTTGCTTATTTTCTCTTTAAATAATTCTTGGAAAATTTCCATTTCAATATGATCCTAAAAATTAATAATTTGCTATTCAGTTGCAAAAGTCTCTGATAAAACTGAGTATAAAAATAATGAAATGATTAGTCTATATTGCATTTATTGTTTAGTTTAGTTTTAGTTTTTGCTATTTTAATGATATACCCAAAGATCATAAAACAATATCTTGAGCCAACCATCAAAAGGAAATTGCCAGATTTTCAAGCTGGCTGGAGAAGCGGCTATGGGATTCATGACCATATTGCAAATCTATGCTGGATGATGGAAAAATCTCAAGAATACTGAAAAAACATCTACATCTGCTTTCTTGACCACAAGAACATGTTTGGTTGTGTTAATCATGACAAGCTATGGAGAACCCTAGAAGGCCTGGGGGTGCTAACAAACCAAGTTGGTACAGTCACTGTACACAAATCAAGAAGCCACTGTATAAACACTATATGGAGTCCCTGATTGGTTCCAGATAGAGAAGGGAGTGTGGCAAGGTCATTCTTTCACCTTTCTTATTCAAGAATGTTGAATGATCATGAGGAGGGTGGAATTTTGATAGATCAAAAAACAGAGTAAAGATTAGAGGAAGACACATTAACTATCTTCAATATGCTGACAACACAACTCTCTCCTCAGAAACCATAGAAGATCTGAAATAACTGACCAAAATGATTAAAGAAGAAAATGAGAAAATTGACCTTTCCTGAACATCAAAAAACCAAGTTCACAATCACTGAAAGGAAAGATAATGTCAAAATAGTTGATGGTAAAGAATTTGAATGTGTGCAAGATTGCAGATTGATCAAAATTGTGAATGCAGTCCCAAAATTAAGCATGAAATTGTACTGGGTCGCATAGTTTCCCATAGCTTTCTATGGTGGTGAAAGTTGGACCATGAAAAAACTAGACAGAAAGAAAATCAACTGGTTCAGGCTTTGGTGTTGGAGAAAGCTCTTGGATATTCCTTGGACAGCCAAACTGACCAACAAGCAAGTGCTAGAGCATTATGCTAGAGCGTATAAAATCGCTGGAAGGTAAAATCACAAAATTTCACCTTACTTATTTCAACGATGCAATCCAGCATGGCTGAAAAAGTAGTTATGTTTGGAATGGTCAGCAGTAAGAGGGAACAAGGCTGCCAAAAAAAACAGATGGCTAGACACCATCAAAGCTCACACCAACTATAACATAAAGCTCAAAAGATCAAAGAATTTGGAGAAATCAGGTCCATAGAATTGCCCAGAATCAGACATGATTGAAAGGTTAACATCATCATCATCATATCTAAAGCTTCCTAAACGTTCACTCTTGATTCCCAATATTTTTGCTTTATACAGTACATTTTAAAGAGCATTCAAATTGTTTTGAATGTAGAAAACGTTATTTTAACTTGGCTGCTGCAAATATTTGATATGATTCATCTGTGGGGTTTCTAGCATATGACAAAAGCAAATCTGTCAGTGCAGTAATTGTTCCAATGAATATTCTTCCTTCAGACCTCCAGAGTCTTTAAAAGGCCCTGGATGAATACATTTCTTCATCTAGAAAGGCCACTGTATTAGTATGTACTGCAAAGTTCATTATTGTCAAAGAAAAAAATATCCTGCCCAATTTACACTGGTTTCCTTTAAACATAAATCTCCACCTGCCTTTCTACATAAACCAAAGAAAATGGATATCAGTTTTCTTTTACTGCTCAGCCTTCACCTTTGCTGATTTTCCAAGGCAGTTTGTTTGCTCAGATGAAACATGCCCAGTTAGCTAAAGCTCTGAGCAACAAGAAAGACTGACAATTTTTCCTGGTTCCACAGAGAGGAATCAAGGATCACATGCCTCAATGCTTTGCCTTCACAAAGCATTCTGAATGTCCTCATTGGTGCCCAGAAGACACTTCTGTTAGATGGCTGGTGAAGCAAGGAAATGGGCATGGACTCAGGAGGTCTGTAAGCTGCAGCTGGCTTTTGACACCTAAGTGTAGCTCAAAAGAGGTGCTTCTGTCATGAGAGAGAAGGGTTTTTATAAAAAAAATAATCTCTTTAGGCCTGGAATACATATAGAGTACTTGTTTAAATGTATAAATCAATAAGAGGGTCTGAATAGGACAAAAGAGGCTGAAGCTGAATCCTAGCAAGGTAGGGGCACTCGTAATACTTAGAGATGGTCTGTCAATACTAGTATTAATTCTGGAATGGAAAGCAGACCCCTGACTTCATGGTCATGTCATACTCACTCCTAGATAGACAGGAAAAGACCATACCCAGGGCTCTTTATCAACTTTGTTAGGAATGTAACCCTAGTGTTGGGTTGGCAATATATATAAGCCATGATTGGAATTATTGTATCTGTAACTTTAACTGCTATAGTGAGATGTGATTGGCTGCTGTTTCCTCAATCAGCCATAACAAGAAGCCAGAATCATTGAATGATGGCTGCTCTGTATGTCAGTTATTGATCAGCGAAGAGAATCATGAGTTGAGCAACTGTAAACCAACGTTTGGTAAGACTGTGTGTACGATTCAGGACTACTTATCACGTGTTTGTGAAGAAGTGTCTCTTACTTTATTTTTCCAATGCAAGTAAAGGTCTACCTGTTTTATCTTCATTGTCTATGACTGATAGTGTGGATACCTAGCAACATATCTCTTCCTACATTCTGTTGCACATTTTTGCTCTCCTAACGGAGATATCCTTAACAAACTTTTAGCTAGTGCACCAATTGCAGTCTAACCTTGGAAAAGGAGAACCTTGCAGTGGTAACTCATACTGTTGTTGCTACATACCTGGATTATTGCAATCTACCTTCTACTGAATTGCCTTTTTAAACTGCTTAGAAGTGTACTAAGCACAAAAATTGGTGGCCCGTCTATTGGTATCGACAGCCATCCAAACCATATTGCAGAAGCTACATTAGCTTCCAATTGTTTCCAGGGATAATTCAAAATCCCATAAAACTCAATAAAGCTGGGCTTCCAGGGAACTTCAGAACTTTCTTCTCCAATTGGAATTCTCCATCATTAGGTAGGGTCATGGTTTCCAACATTCATGAATTAAAGGGAGGTGGAGTCTGATGGACTCATTGTAACGAAACAGCTTTTCTTTGGAAGTTTGATTAGCCTTCTGGAAAACCTCATAGAAAACAATTGTGAAATAATTGGTGTGGCACTATTTTATTGCTGTAGTTTCATTGCAGTTTTGATGTGGTTTTTTTTTTACCATTATTATGAATGTTTTGATTGTCAAATGCTAAGTATACATAATTATACAAGCTGGTTTTCAATAAATGGATAAATAAGTTTTCTATTTTCTGGGGAAGACAATTAGTTAAGTGGTATATAAATTAAATAAATAAAATATTATATTTGCAACATCAGTCTCATCCATCTTTTGTGTTGGAGGTTCAAATCCCAGCGATGACTCTTTTGCACTTCTGCACTTATCGACCAGAAGGGGGCAGTAGGATGTAGATACTGTAGAGAAAGGGCGTTGTACTTACCTGATACGCCTCTTCTAATAAGGGGAAGATAGCATCCATGAATGGGTTAAC
>JAPKID020007145.1:0-10382 GCA_026931265.2 Tropidonophis doriae | reverse complement strand
AGGAAGAGTAAACACACAACCCCCACAAAAAACACAAATAAACACACAGAAGCTTCACCAGCCAGAATTACCTCAAGAGAAGCAAGCAATCACACACATACACACACACGCACACACGACTCAGTTCTATGATGTTCTATGATGTAAGTTAAAGATAGCCTAGAATTGTATGAGACATAATCAGAAAGAATAGTGATTGAAATCTGATAGGCATGCAACTTGCTTGATTTGGGCTTAAAAATATGGACATGACTAAAAAGGAGAGAGAGCCTTCTGGTAGCTTTACATATTAGAAAGATAGTTTCTGGATTTTTAAAAAACCAGTCTAGCACTGTACTTTCCCTAATTTTTTCAATCAGAGAAAAAAGTTTGTAGAAAACTACAGGATTAAACCATAAAGGGGTTTAGCTAAGCTGCAAATTTAATCAGCCATCCTTTGGAGGGCTTATCACAATGCCCTCTGAAGTATCTCAAGTTCACCCATCAGTAACAGAAAAATGCAATGGAAAAGTCATCTACCACTAATGCAAAGATCTTCCATGATCACCTTCATGCTTAATGTAGACTTTCCCCCCATTCTCTCAGTACTTTTTTATACAATAGATATACTGTACATAGACAAAACGAGACAGATTTCAACATATTAACCAGAAGTCTTAGTGGGAGAAAAACAATTATTATGAATGCTAGTTACAGCTTGAACTGTGGTTCCTTCATTTTATAATGTTTAAATGCTGGCTGCAAGCTAACTTAACATTGCCAGAGCAGAATAGCTGGGACAAATCTTTCTGCTTTAATTTCTGACTTGGGTTGCTATTTCTTTCATACAAATTGCTTCCACCATTTAAGCATAGCCAGTGGCAGCTAGCGAAAACAGCTACTGACAAGTGATTCACAATTAATATTCATGCAGTCAACAAACAGAAGCGAAAAGGCAGAAAAAGTACATATTTCTAAAATGTTTATGTGCTAAATACCTGGAGTTAAAAGAATTGGTTCAATTTCCTGGCCACCACTTTCTTTCAGATTTCAATTTCCCATCTTCTGCCCCACCGTTTCTTCACCAATTGATAAATTTCTACCCTTCGCTTCTGTATGAAGTTGTTTCACATCCATTTTTCTCTTAGCTCCATCATTCAACAATTTCATGTCTCATCTGCTTTTCTTTTCCAGACAGACATTCTCTATTCTGTTTTTTCTTTTCTTTCTTAAGTTACTCTGTTGAAAATCAAATGCTGCTTTGCACCAGTTTACGCATCTGTTCAGATTTTTTCTTCTTATTGCCCAATGCAAGATGGTGATGATGTTAAATTTCCTCCCTAACTTTCTTCTCCCTTCAGTAAATTCTATTGGAGGCAAAGGTGGTATTCAGCAGGTTCTGAGCAGTTCTGGAGAACCAGTAGTGGAAATTTTGAGTAGTTTGGAGAACCGGTAAATACCACCTCTGACTGGCCTCACCCCCATCTATTCTCTGCCTCCTGAATCCCAGCTGATCAGGAAGAAAATGGGACTTTACAGTAATCTTCCCCTGGAGTGGGGAGGGAATGGAGATTTTACAGTATCCTTACCCTGCCATGCCCACCAAGCCATGCTCCTGGAACCAGTAGTAAACATTTTTGAATCCCACCACTGATTGGAGGGCTATATCCAGTGGCATTTCTATTGACCACAAGAGAAAGGTAGGGAGTGCCTAGAGATATGAAGAACCTCTTAATGACATTGTCATAATAAATACACCTAACTTTCCCAAACTTTCATTGTATTGTTTTCATGGGAGGTATGTACATTTTAAGATTACACTATGGAAAGCGAGATGTCAAATATTTTAAAAAGCCTGCCTTAAAGAGTACAACATGAAATGATTATGTAATAAAATGGAAGATTTTCAGATAGAAAGAGAGTAAGATTGTAAGATGAATCTAAAGGAGCAAATAATGGCTATGAAATACTACTTGCATTTAAATTCCTCTGCATATACAGAATAGCTCCCTTTGTGCTTCAATTCAGGCTGCAGCTCTGAGGTTTGAATATGCATGATTTAATTTTCAGATTTGAGATGCAAGTGCATCAACTTGATTTGAAATGCTTTGAGATGCAATTTTTTTTGGGGGGGAAGGTTCACAGATTGTATAACAAGGAAGCATTTATGATTTGCAACTACCACATTTTGAGGGGAAATATTAAAATAACAGGGAAGATATACACTTAAGCGGGCATTAACTTTAATGCCCTCTTCAGTTAGCAATTTCATGCTAGCCTATTTTTAAAATATTTCCCTGGATCTTCAAAGAGAAAGAAAGGAGGGAGGGAGAGAGAGAGAGAGAGAAAGAAAGAGAGAGATTTTTGAGGTGGGGACAGAATGACAGTCTATTCCAGCAAATAGTCTTAGGGTAAAATTGTAGTGAACCAATATAGAAAATGTAATACTCCAACTTCAAAGTAAATTGTTCCAAAACAGTTGAAAAAGCTCAGCTTTTGGATGCTCACAGACTTACCCTTGGGGGATGGTGAGCTTAGCTCCCTCTGATCTTTGGGCTTTCAAGGATGCCAAGATGGCTAGCATTAGCATTTGGCAAACTTGGCCTTTTCTGGGAAAGACCCTTGTTACCCTGGGCTTTGGGTGGATGCCAGGAAAATGCAGTAATGCTTGGGTCAGTGCCTGGAAGTGCCTGGGAACAGTCACTCATGTCAAAATAGAGCTTGTATTTCATTTAATGAATGTACTATCTTGTCAGAACAAACGTGCCTGAGCAGGATCTAATAAACAGCTAAAGAATCTGTGATTTCAGCTTGCTTTTAACAAATGGCATGACTGCTGTTACAGAACCACTTAAATGTACTAATGTAGGTTAATACTACTTCTTTTAGAGATAAAGTTGCAAGTAATCTGATCCAAATCTATCAAGAAGCAAAAGAAACTGCCAAATGAATAATGATTAATGTTCATATGAGAAACTAAGAAGCACAAGAATCAAGTCCTGGCACTTGAACAGCAGAGTTCTTTAGTGCAATTCGACTCAACTTTCACAAAGACAGGAAATGGAAATCTAAGCTACTTAAACCTTATTCTCCACAAATAACAAAGGTATTTCTATGAAAGTTGGAGAACTGAACGAAAATGCTAGTAAGAGCAATCAATATTTACCAGATTAGAATTTATTTGGAAAGAAGGGGAAAAGAAAGAACATGGAATAACAGAGCTGGAGGGACCTTGGAGGTCTTCTAGTCTAACCCCCTGCTTGAGCAAGAGATCCTATCCCATTCCAGATAAATGATTGTCCAATCTTCTCTTAAAAACCTCCAATGATGAAGCACCCATAACTTCTAAAGGAAAGCCATTACACTGATTATTGTTTTCACCATTAGGAAATTTCTGCTTAGTTCTATGTTGCTTCTCTCCTTGATTAGTCTCCATCCATTGTTTCTTGTCTTGCCTTCAGGTTCTTTGGAGAATAGGGTGACCCCCCCCCCTCATCTTTGTGGTAGCCCCTCAAACATTGGAACACTGCTATCATGCCTCCCCTAGTTCTTCTTTTCACTAGAGTAGACAAGCCAATTTTTGCAACTGTCCTTCATAAGTTTCAGCCTCCCTAATCAACCTACTAGGCATCATGCTATGCACACTAGTATATGCGGCTTTCATACTACTTAAGATTATGGTGGGATGGAGGGAGTGTCATGTATGTACCATTACAAAATACTATCAATTATGATTATGACATTACACAATAGTATCACTCAACCAAGTTTAAACCCTGTAAACCAAATTGATGTGAAGGGTGTAGTTATTTGAGGGACTAATTATCTCACCTAACATCTGCCCAGTCGATTCAATTTAGCAATGTTGATACATTCAGGTTTCTTTGATTAAACCATACCATTTGCGGGACTTCAGAAATACACCTTGAATTGCTTTCTGGAATCAGAATTCACATGAAATCTTGCTGGCCCCTACCTGCTGATGTTTCAAAGGGCTTTGAAGATGTTATTATTTGCCCACGTCTTTGACCAAGATGATTGAAACATCATTTTAAGAGATATCAGTCCATTTTTGTTGCTATGTGGGTTCTTTTTTTGTCAACCTTTTATTCTTGTCCACCATTATACAGGTAATGTCCAGGTTATAAGTGTTCCCCTAGGAAACGTTTTAAGTTATGTGATAAGCGCCCCCCTACTCTGAACAAGTCCCAAAACTATGAATGTTGCAGCACCACAGCAGTTGTTCACCCTTACAAACAACCGCACAGACTCTGCAACATTCATACTGCCTATTCCCCTCTACTCTGCACTTTGTGTTTGGGCCTGTACAGGCCTTCTAGCAACCTGTCTCCTCTCCAGCCTCTCAGCTGCATGTGCTCCTCCATTTTGATGTGTATAGGTCTTGCCTGTCACTTTGCTGGTCAAAACAGAACATCAGAGGAGTGGGCCCAACCCTCTGAACCTCCGTTGTGGCCTGCGAAGTGCCAGGCGAGGCCTGCACATGCCAAAATGGAACACACACCAAAACTGAGCTCCAGTTTGGCTGACAAAGTGCTGGGCAAGGTCTGCACACACCAAAATGGAGGGGCACATGAAGCTGGGAGGCTGGACAGAAGATCTTTGCATGGTAAATGACATGGAATGGCAGGTTGGTGGGGGGAAGCAATTGTGGGGAGCATGAAGTATTTCATATGAATACCTCAGTGGGTCAGGGAGGCCTTGGGTGGTCTTAGGCAGGTGGCCTATTCCATCACTAGGTTCCCCCATGGCTTTCTTCACCCTGAAATACCTTGTGTGTACTTAACAAGCCACACACATTTGATTAACAAATACTTGGGCGAAAGGAGAGAGTGATTGTGTCCAAGATACAAGATTCACTTCCATGAATCCTCAGGTTACAAATGGAATGAGCAGGCTCCATTACATTCTTAACTACTGGACTACCTGTATTATTTGATCAGGATTTTTATGTTTAACTTGTGAGTTGCAGAGTCATTGACATTTTGGTGGATATGCATGTAGTAAATAATAATATCTAAGATGGTATCCATTCTTATCATCATAAGACTGCTACTCAGTTGTGAATGGTTCCTGTCAACAAATAATGTTTTTAGAGAATATTGTATTGATAATGGAAAACACAGGGTTATGTTGTCATCCTTCTGCCATTAGCAACTCCTTGAAAACCTTTTACCAATTAGGTTACTTTTCAGCAAATTTAGGATACTTTTCTCCAATCCAATTAAACATCTTCGGCTCCATTTTTGGATCTCCCTAGAATAGTATTAGTCTGACTTTAATTTTCACCAGATCTGGACATTCTCACTTAGTATATTATATAATAATTACTTTACAATATATTACAATTATTCTTGGGACTGGGGAGGAGAAAATCCTATCTTACTTACTGTTGATGTTATCTTGTGGAAGCAGCTCTTAAATAGCTTGAAAGTAAATTGATTTTTATGGCTGGTTTTGAATATGTTGGAGTCTTGCCCATGAAAACATCTACTGTGCAAGATGAGGTAAAATGACACATAATTATGGAAAATAAAAACTAGACAACAAGCATAGAAGCTATTAATTGAGAAGCTGGAGAGTTTCTGGGCTCTTTCAATAAATATTCCTAATTTGATATAGCTGTTATTCAATTTCTGTTATTTAATTAATGCAGCATGTCCCATTATATCTAAAGAATAATACACCCTTCATATAAAAAAATAATAATTGTATATTTGGTTTTGAATAAACAAAGAATACAAGACAGCCATATCTGAACCTGGATTTACTGTGAGAAGTGGGTGGAGGATGACAGTCTTTTGGAGAGTGACAGTCTGTTGGTATATCTTCTACCAGAGTTTGGCCTCACAATGGGGAAACCATGTCAGATATAACAGTTGATTCCTTCCAAATATGGAAGTTTCAAACTAGAAGACTTTGAAAGGGTCTTGAGCAAAGTTTGAGCAAAGTTAGATATGCTAGAAAGCTCTGAAGATATAAAGAACAAAGAGCACAGTGTTTCATTCCTCCAACAAAAATGGAACCTAGAAAATATTAAAAACCTGCCACTTATATGGATCTCAGCCAGCAGGGCATGCACGGATCTTTAAGCAGCCTGTCATATTATATCAACCTTGCTTACCTAGGAAATATCCTATGCAATATCCTTCTGGTCTTTTCATTTATAAAATAAGCATATTAGACAAGATAATATAAAGTCCCTGAGCTAGAATTTTGAATTGTCTTGCCATATTGGAGTATTATCTTGGATATCACTTTTTCTTGTAGTGAAATTGATTTCTTGCGTTTCACATAAAAATCTTATAAAAATAGAATCATTATCAGTTAGCATTCTTAAAAGCTATATCTGATAAAGTACTTAAAAACATATTACAAGCAGTTTGCATTGGCTTAGTCATAGCATACTGTTTCAAAGAGTGTCTGGTGTTTGTCAATCAGAGATACTCCCCTTCAAAATTCATATGCATATAGGTAAAATTTTAACAAATTTTGTTAATAATTCAAATCAGAATTTTTAAAAGGTTAATTTATTTCTGCTGAGCAAGTAAACAAGAATAGAAAAGCTCTCTGGTTTTTTTTTAAATACACATCTGCATAGAGCATTTCAATAATCTTATTATCCTCTCTAAATTCACAAATAGCAGTTTGTAGCTTTTCATTACACAGTTCTCCTGTTTTAATTGATAAACACATTTTTATCCCAGTTCCATGAAATAATAACATGAAAAGAACTATGTTCAGGAGAGGAAGAGAAAGTGCTTACATGCTGAAATCATCCCCACGATAATTGGCAGCATCCATAGTCACAAATACATGGTCCATATGAGTCTTTTAAGAAGTAAAATATGTTCTTTCAAGACACTTCCTTTCATTATCCATAATTAAGGGTAAGAAAAACAAGCTTCCTTCATGGCAACCGTCACTTTCAAAGGTTACTCTGACATTTCAAAAACATTCTGCTGCACATATGACTGAACTGTCTCTTCCTTTGCTGTTGCTTTATCTGCAACACCAAATCCTTTGGAATGGAACTGACATTTTACATGGTGAAACAGGTTTCTTTTTCCCCGTTGTTAATTAAATGGGGGAAATAATTGTGTTGAGTTGGAATATTTAATAAAGTATAAAGCAAACATGACAGAGTGCTTGCAATCAGTGTATCAAGAACCGAACGGCAGCAATAGAATTGTTAACAGTGCCAGGTGGTGAGGAAAATGCTCTTATTGTTGCAAATTGGAGTGGGGAAGGAGAAATTACATATGAAAGAAAATAAATATAGAAAAAGACAGATGAGTGGTGGAACTTTGTCACAGTTTTATTGCTTTTATTGATCATCTGATGTTCTTACTGCTTAGGAATTTTGTGAGCAGTTAAACTGAAAGACATGACAAATGTAAATAAAAAAATAATTACAGATCTGAACAACTGGGGTTTAAAAAGGAGTGGC
Organism: Tropidonophis doriae; assembly: GCA_026931265.2. Classification (NCBI taxonomy): domain Eukaryota; kingdom Metazoa; phylum Chordata; class Lepidosauria; order Squamata; family Natricidae; genus Tropidonophis; species Tropidonophis doriae. The sequence goes on along the minus strand of JAPKID020007145.1, from coordinate 2,935 downwards.
TGAAACTGCTTCTCTATGAATCTGTTTGCTTTATTCATCATTCAGTACTGTCATATCTTGAGAATTCAAAAGTCCTGATGCTCAGACTCTATTAGAAACAGCCTGAACAAACATTTGATCCTTATGCATTTGATCCTTCTTCCTTATGCATATCATGATCCCATGGTTTATATAGAACCTCATGAAAAAAAAAATTCTATATTTCTGAAATTAGATTATGGTCTACCCTTGGCTTTTTATACACTACCTTCAAGTACACTACAATTTTTCCTTAGAGAGACCACAAAATGTGCATCACTTTTTTTTAAACAAAGATATGCAGTGTCATGATTAAAGAGACTTTTTAAAAAATATTTCCAGCAGAGAAGCTATAAACCCAGGAGCAATGTGCATGTCACATTAAATATGCCAAGAGTAACAGGTCATCTAAGAAGATACCAGAATCAAATTGGCTTTTTAAAGAATTTTCTCTTTAGATGCTAAATCCGTCAAAGAATCAATGATGAGTTTCTCAAGTGATGAGTGGTCCAAGAAGGTCAAGCACTTCTCCCAGAATGATAAACATTCTTCCAATTTCCTTCTTACCTACATAACTCTCTGATCTAAAAGGTTAGGTGCCTTTCAGGGTACTGTCTGATCTTTTACAGACCTCGAGAGAACCTTCTATCTTCTTTTTTGCAAGATTTGGGGGAGATGTGTTGTGTCAATCTTTGATTATCAAAAGTTGAGCTACAACCTCTGCTGCATAGCCAAGACAAAATTCATAAGCAGGCCAAACTTTCCCTATGTTTCTTTAGTATTTCTCTGAAAGTTGTGGGAGAAGGAGGGCAGAACACTAAATACATTGAAATATAATCAATTAATATTTGTCCAGAATTTTAGAGAGACTGAAAGACTGGAACAAAGATTTCAGAATTGCTCAAAGAATTTTAGACTTGGAAAAGGACATTTCATCCATTGGTTTTAAACTCTTTAATCAGTAGAAATCAATACATTCAAAAAAAGGAGGTCTAGCCTCCTCGTGAAGATATGCAATAATAGGGTAATGGGATTCATTGTCAGAATGGAAACTGGTTGTCTAGTAACTTCAATTCTAATCCTTTTATTCAACTTCAGAACTGAAGAAGCTTATTTGATGAGAAGTGAAACATCTGCAAAAAAAAAAAAAACCCAGAAAGTCCAGTTCCCTCTTGAAAAAGCACCTTTGAGACAACTATGACTTGGATGGCTAAGAATCTCCCCAGACTTTTATTCCAGGGTTCTCCAATGTGGACAATATCAAATCCCAAGAATTGATTAGACTATCCAAGGAGTTGTTGTTATTGTTGTTGTTGTTTTTGTTACAACAATATAAAGTCACAGCTGCCAGTTATTTAACTGGCATTATTTGAATTGAATTCTTTCCAAGAACATAAGCTGTCATAATGTACTGGCACAATATATGTGCAGATCCAAGCAGTGTGGCCTTTTGTAATTGACAGATGGAAATTTTGTCAATGTGCAGATTTTCTAAGTGAAATCCAGGACATTTTTGTATGGCCACCTAGTTACTATCAATATTCATAATATAATTACTTAAATGTATTTATTAAATTATTTTCATAAATATTTACTCATTTAAAAATATTTATGATAATTTTGTATAATACAGTAAATGTTTGGGGATTGATAAACAATCTGAAGAGTTTGGGAACTTCTGTTTTTAGTCTGTAGCCTTTGTATAATTTTTCTGTTAGTCTGGATTCCCCTGTCCATAGTTACTGAAAACTGATGGCAGAAATTCTTGCCATCCTGAAAATTGTAATGAAAAAACTTCTCTCTTTTTTTTTACAATGTTGTTGCTTTATTTTGAAAATCCAAAACACCTCAAAACTCTCCTTTGCAAAGGATATATGTCTTAAAGCACCATTCACATGGTGGTTCTCAACTTCTAAATCATAATCATGTCCATAAATGATGCTTCCCTTGAGTTAATGGCTGAGATCAGGATCCAACATACCCTTGCTATTCACTATTCAGATCATCTTTTAAACCATTTAAACCGCTTCATTCTGACTATTGGAAAGATTTCTTATCCATGACTTTCTTTAACACTGAATAAAAAAGGAAAGGGTTCCCCTTGCACATATGTGCTAGTTGTTCCTGACTCTAGGGGGGTGGGGTGCTCATCTCCATTTCAAAACCAAAGAGCCAGAGCTGTCTGAAGACATCTCTGGGGTCATGTGGCCGGCATAACTAAATGCTGAAGGAACCTTTCCACCAAAGATGGTTTCTATTTTTCTACTTGCATTTTTACATGCTTTTGCTAGGTTGGCAGAAGCTGGGACAAGTAATGGGAGCTTATTCCATTATGCAGCACTAGGGATTCAAACTGCCAGACTGCTGAACTTTCTGATTGACAAGCTCAGCATCTGAGCCACTGAGCCACCGCGGTCCTGAATATTACTGAATAGGTAAGATTTATTCTCTTGGTCATAAAAACCTGTGAAAAGAAGATCCCTTCTAAACATCTTTTCCCCCTTTCCTTATCATTCTCATACTTGTTCCTTTCCTTTTCTGTAATTTTACTCCTTCCTGAAGTTGGTTTGGCAAGAGCTGGTACATTCCAACAGCTCTTTGACTCTGCCTAACTAATTTTGCTCAGACTGATGAAGTTGTTTGAATGAGCAATGAAATGTCTCAGAGTAACAAAGTTTGGTCCAGCTGTCATGATTCAACCTTTAGACACTTTTGGCCTGGATGATTGAGTTTTCATTGACATAGTCTTATCCAGCATTATCTACAAAAATGGCAAGACAACAGGAAGGGCATCACAATTTTGATTTGATTTTTTTTATTTTATTTATACTTGTATCCCTCTCCCATCTCCACAAGGGACTCGGGGCGGCGCACAGGGTATACTAAAAGCACAATACAAAATACAAACAATTTAAAA
>JAPKID020007144.1:0-10383 GCA_026931265.2 Tropidonophis doriae | reverse complement strand
TCTTTCTTTCTTTCTTTCTTTCTTTCTTTCTTTCTTTCTTTCTTTCTTTCTCTTTCTTTCTTTCTCTTTCTTTTTCTACCTTTCTCTTACTTTTTTTCTCTTCTCTTTTCTCTCTCCTTTCCTTCCTTCCTCTTTCTTTTTCTTTCTTTCTCTTCTCTCCCTTTTCCCTCCCTCTCATTCTCTCCTTCCAGCTCTCTCTCATTTCTCTCTCCCCCACTTCTCTCTCTCTGATTTGTTTCCCTCTCTTTTCCCTCTCATTCTCTACCTCCAGCTCTTTTACATTTACCTCTCCCCCCTCTCTCTCCTCTCTCTCCCTCTGATTTGTTTCCCTCTCTTTTCCCTCTCTCTCATTTTCTCTCTTCATCATTTTCTCATTTCTCTATCTTTCTCTCTTTTTCTCACCTTTCTTGCTCTCATCTCCTGCGTGTGCCAATACCCTCCTGGGCCAAGATCATGGCGGTGGGGATGGCAACTCCTCCTCCTGTTGCCACCACTGTGCTGTGAGGTGAGTAGCTGGTGGCACAGTACAAGAGGCCCCTGCTGTGCAGGAGACTCCTCTGCACCACAGTCCCCTTCATGTTGCCTCAGGAAGGAGGAGAATGTGTCCACCCCTCTCTCGTATATACACTATAAAAGTCCTGGTGGCGCAGTGGTTAGAATGCAGTGTTGCGGGCCAATTCTGTTGACTGTCAGCAGTTTAATCCTGACCGGCTCAAGATTAACTCATTCTTCCATCCTTCTCAGGTTGGTAAAATGAGTACCCAAATGTGCATATTGCCCTAACAGAGTCAGGGCAATATGCTGACTCTGTAAATCACTTAGAAAGGGCTGGAAAGCACTGTGAAGCGATATAGAAGTCTAAGTGCTGTTACTATATATACAGTGTATTCACACATACACACACACACACACACACACACACACACACACACACACACATTTTATACACGTACGTACATACATACAGTAAAGGTTCCCCATACGCATATGGGCTAATCATTCCTGACTCTTGGGGCTGGTGCTCATCTCTGTTTCAAAGCCGAAGAGCCAGCGCTGTCTGAAGTCATCTCCATGGTTATGTGGCTGGCATGACTAAACACCGGAGGTGCTCTCTTACCCACCAAAGGTGGTCCCTATTTTTCTACTTGCATTTTTACGTGCTTTCAAACTTCTAGGCTGGCAGAAGCTGAGACAAGTAATGGGAGCTCACTCTGTTACCCGGCACTAGGGATTCGAACTGCTGAACTGCTGACCTTCTGATCGACAAGTTCAGCATCTTAGCCGCTGAGCCACCACATCATACACACATACAAACACACACACACACACACACACACACACCCCCCCCAAAGATTTCAGGTCTGTGACTCCTCACTTGGATCTCAGGAGTGACATCATAGTTCCCTGTCCAGAAGAGTGGAGTCCTCGAACCAACTAGGACCAACTGGCGACACCCAGGGGGAGAGCCTTCTCCATGGGAGCACCTGTCCTCTGGAATGAATTGCCCCTGGAATTAAGAACTATCCATGACTTATGCACCTTACATCATGCTCTCAAAACCTGTTTTTCCAACAAGCCGGGCTGGCATAAAAATGATTTTTTAAATATGAATTTTTATTAATTTTAATCGGAGTTTGTTTGGTTTTTAATTTTAAGAGAGGCCAAATTGTTTAATATGCTTTTAAAACTGTTTTTTAACTTTTATATATCTGCTTTACTTTGGCTGTACACCGCCCTGTGTTCTTAGGGAGTAGGGTGGTATAAAAAACTAATAAACCTAAACCTTTCCTGTCACATGTTAAGTGAATCACTGCAGTTTTTAAATTAGTAATCCGGTTAAGTGAATTTGTCTTCCCCATTGACTTCGCTTGTTAGAGGGTTGCAAATGGTGATCACATGACATTGGGGTGCAGCAACAATCATTAAGTATGAACCAATTTCCAAGCATTTGAATTTGGATCACGTGACCATGTTGCAAAGTTTGCAACTGTGGAAAATGGCCATGTCACTTTTTTCAGTGCCATCATAACTTTGAACAGTCACTAAATGTACTGTTGTAAGACGAGGACTACCTGTAGGAACTGAATGCAAGCAAACCAAAGGTTTACTTTCATCTGACAGTCTGGTCATGCTTTGCTTTGTCTTTACAATGGATAAAACAAACCTGAAGGAATGCAGGACATTATTCAAACTCAAATTCCTTGAGCCAGACTGAATAAATTGGACAAAGGAGAAGGGTGCAAGCAACTGGCTCACATTAAGCAGATAACAGTAAAAGGTATCCTTGAAAAGGAACAGGCATTCAATTGCCTATCTATGTTAGATGAAGTCAGTATACACAATCTGGTTAATGTAAAAATGCTGCCAAATAACCAGGTCACTCATTTTAAAATATGCCTTGGTTGTAGCTTAGATTTTTTCCTGCAGATCACAGCCTGTTTCAATGTTAAGAATGTAGGCTTTTCTAAAGCCAGCTCAACTCAGATATTAAGTGGAAAAGCCACAAGATTTGAAGGTTGAATTGATTCCAATTATTATTAGCATGTTAAATGTATTTTTTAGTGTCATTAAATAGTGGAGTTAAAGCGACTAAACTCCCTTCATTTAATATGCTGTGTGCTAAACCACATAGCTCCTTGGATTCAATGATAAAAAGATGGTTGGGAGCATCTAGAATGATGTACCATCCTTATATAACTACACAGAGAAATCATACTCCAAATTTGCAGACTGATTCCAATATAAAGATGTACATTGTAGCGATGCATGCTTTGAGGCAGCTTTTTCTCTTTGAATCTAAAATGCTGCTTTAATAAATCACTGCATTAAAAAGTCATTAGAGTCAAAATAAAATAGGTGTTTTTATCAAATCCTGAAGAAACTTCTCATGTATTATGTGGATTGGTTTGGCAATCTTTTTTTTGTTTCAGCTCTGAAGTGCTGACCAGTCTTATGTATCATTAAAAAAAAATCACAATGTCACCTCCCCACCCAAAAACCCATTTTAGTTTATTCTGTTTTGAATCTATAATTTTAGTCTCCTAAGCAAGCTGCAAATTAGAGACAAATGTATCAAATTGAAATCAATGTTAAATTTATATTATTTAAATAATGCCATATTTTTAAATCCAGCTTTCAATTGAGTATAAACAGAAGGACACATGATCAGTAAGGTAGTCCTCAATGTAATAACCACAATTGAGTTCAAAATTTCTGTGGCTAAGTAAGGTAATCGTTAAGGGAGTTTTGCCCCATTTTATGGCCTCTCTTGTCACAATCGTTAAATTAGCAACAACTTAATCTGGCTTCCATATTAACTTTGCCAGAAGGTCACCAAAATGCTGCATGGGTCATAAATATGAGCTAGTTGACAAGCGTCTTAATTCTGATCACATGACCATGGGGATGCTGCAAGTATCATAAATGAAAAAATGCTCATTACTTTTTTCAGTGTTTTGAACAGTCACTAAATGGAAGATAAGTGAAAGACTATAATGCTGTTGCTTCAGTTATATCTACCTAAGCTGAACTGGTACTTGCTATTTCTGTATTATTTTTATCTAATCATTGTGGGCTTATATTTCTCCAAATATTGCCTACTGAGCATTTTTTACTGAGTCATTTTTTATCTACACTAAGCTTTGTGCCTCTTAGCCTCTCAGATCAAGTGAATGCACTTTCTACTGTAACGGCTGAAACCTTTAATACAATATGTAGCTCGATGGAGACATAATTTCCCATCATGGAATTGGATGGCTGCCTGCAGAGATAACTCCATGCACAATGTAGCATATTAAGGTATTTTGTTGTAGGTATTAAAGACAGCAGGATACATTGGAACACACTATTTACATTTTTGGAATGTGACATATCAAATGATATATGTACATTTAATATTAAACATTGTAGTACTCGGAATACTACCAGTGCTGTATAAATTAACAGAAATCAAGAAAGTCAAGAAATTGAGATGCAAAAGATTTGATTTTGTAACCGTTTTTCTGAACAACTTGAATATATTTCAGCTAAGCTTTTATTCATTTGTGGCACTTTCCCATACAGCTATTAAAATACCTCAGCTTATGCGTGTAAAACATCGGGGTGATCTGGAAAGTGAAATAGGGATAAAATATCTTGGGTTATATCTTGCTTCAAAGTTAATCCAGGTACTGCTCAAAATTCTGACAAGAAAGGAATTACAGAATAAATTTTGTGACATACACTTCACATAATTCTGTGATGAAATCTAGGATACTGCAGCTAATTGCAGTGATAAAGTATTTGATTTCATTGGTTTCTATATCCTGTGCATATCATTGGTAGGTTAATTCTACAGTATTTCTGTACAGCCGGACAAAACATTTTGGAATCCTGCTAAGAAAAACACTGGAACAATTTGACCTGTAAAATCAGTAGTCAACCAAAGAAGTGTCTAAATTCAAAACAAATAACCTTTCTTCTACACATTGGTACTGCATTTAAATGATCAAACTCTCTGGACATTTCCCTAAACTTTCCAGATTCCATAAAATATCAAAAGGACAGCAATCGTAAAAAGGATATCTAGTACTGTCTGTTGTGCTCTTGAAGAATACAATTCTTGATCAATAAATCTATTTTGAAATAATCTTGTTTTGAAGAAGTATCAATAAAATATAAAAAAGAACATTTTATCCATTGATTATCCTAAGTGCATAAAACTAGAGAACAGACATCATAGACCAGCCTTGGCTGCTTGGATCCCAGATTTTGCCATGTTGATTGATAACAGGAAAATTTTACACATAATTGTTTGAGCACAGTACACTACTTGGCATCACCAATTCCACTTGTATTCAGCTGAATGTTATTAGAATTTTATTGCCGACTTTATTATGCAATAAAGGTATGAAAAGCATTCGAGAGAAGTACTCTGCCAAATGTGCTGGCACAAGTGAAGCATACTCAAAAGTATTAAAGCAGCTGCATCCTTTGTAAAAAATGGAAAGAAAAGATGGCTACACGCCTGACAGCATAGTGGCTTAACTGCAAGTCCCAAGTGCATGCATGAATACTTCCACTGGCTGTACCCATGCACAGAAAGCTATGGACAGTCTTCAAAAGGATGCAACTGTCTTACAGCTTTCAGTTTCTTCATTTGGTTTGGCATGGTTCAATTACCCTTGTCAAAGAATTACTGGAAAGTTTCACACAGAAAAATATACGCAGGAGATAATAAAACATTTTTAGAATGCTTGTATTTTTCATACGATATAAAGTGGAAATATTTACTTAACTTCATATGCATATTAAGCTTTTGAACAATTAATTGAAATTAAAATGTGTGATGACTTACCTTGTAATAATTGCTTATTTAAAATGGTGAAAACTAAATCTGCAGTGAAACAGGCATCAAATCAGGCATTTCTTTTAAAATGTTTATTGGGCTAACATTGCTATGAAAGTGTGCAATTAAAAAAAAAACTATCTCTGCATATAAATACCCATATCTTGTTGCCCAATATACAATTTTTAGATCCAATTGATACGGTCTGTACATATTTATTATGATTGGGTTTTTTTCATCTTAAGCACAAATAGTCTTGAAGACCAATAGAAAACAAAAACAAAAGTATTCTTTATGCTTCTGACAATTAATCAGCTGTTACTGATAACACTAGTTACTGGATTTGCTTACACGATAAATAGCATTCAATTTTCAAAACAGAAAATGAAACACATGATTGTAACTAAACAATCAGTTCAGTTTTGGGAACCATATTTTTTTTAAAATTAAACCTTCCTATTTGTGTTAAAAAGTTCTGTCCAGCAGGACATAAATTAGCAGCAGCAGAATACTTTCCTTTTGTATCTTGAATATTTTATATATATATGTGTGTGCATGCACAGTCTGTTCAATTAAGATATGATCTACATTCATCAGGACAAGTTTATTTCAATACAAGTAGTACATACGCAACGTAGCAAAGAAACTGTACAGGCCATTTTTAAACCAAAAGGCACTTGCTTAGGAGAATATAAAACATTTTGGAAGTAGCTTCAACCAACATGAACAGGAATTAATAGCCACTGGCATTCTAATGTAAATGTTCATAAATATACTGGGAAAATATTGCCTCAAATTTGTTAGTGAAATACATTATAAAGCTGTAACACAGTTGAGACTAGAAAATATATTGCTTCTTAATATGCTAAATCTGTATCTAAAATACTATAGATGAATCATTGTCATAAAAGTTTAATGGCTATTATCCATTGATAACAGCACAAATCTCTAAATGGAACCCCTGTAAAGAAGCAATTTGCTAATTTGCTGGGGACAAGTAATAATTGTTGTTTATGTTCTGATTTTTCTATTTCAAAAGCATTAAATGTTATTGGAAAACAACTCTTGGACCAAATGGAACTTCAGCCTCAGCTATCAAGTTAATTTTTATAAATTATGATGACATAAGCAAAGAATATTTCAATAAATACAAATATAGTACATTTCTCCAGTACTTAGTGAATTTGCAAACTCTAGATCTTGGATTATGAATAACTATCATGCTTCAGAAGGACAGGTTTTTCTTCATGTAAACCTACTATGAAAAAGTAATTGGTATACTGGAATCATGGGTGGCAATGGTGCTGAAAAGGCCAGTGCAATGCTACAATTTCATTTGTCATTTTATGAAGCATTTTCTCCATTAACTGGTTTAATGGAAGATTGGAAGTAATGTTATACAATGCACACTATATTATTGGTAAGTTGCTTATTTTTAAAACTTCCATGCAAAGAAGTGATTTTATGCTAAAAGTGAGAGTTGTTTAATTTGGATTAACAGGATATAACAAGTACTAGGAAGATTAGCATTTATCAAATTTACTTTTGCCCATGGTCTTCACGATTATGAAAATACAGATGGAATATTTTGAGTTTTCAGAAGAGATACCAGCCATAGGAACAATTTCATATTGAAATCTCAAATTCAAGATAATTGAAATTTATGGGATCAAATAAAACATCTTACTGAATATTTCTAGGTAAATATACAAATATGAATATACACAGCACCAAGTTATTCAGAAGATTGAAAGGAATAAACCTGTACTCTTAGGATGCAAAATTATAAGCCAAATTTGGATATACCTCCTTTTTTAAAAGTCTATCTTCCATCATCTAGTGGCTACTTGAGCCTTTTCAACTCAACATATGCATACCAATGCAGAAAAAAAACAGTAATATACAATTATCTATTTATCTATCTTGATCAATTATCTCCCAAACAGAGTGTCAAATGATGCCTGCTTCATAATAAGCGACCCGATATTATAATACAAAAAGCAGTGATTTATTAACAACTTTATTAGGCATTCCTCATTAGGCATTTCTTGTTTGCAGCCATCTTTTTTGCTTTCTTTATCTGCTTCTGAACTTTGCCCGCATTACTGTCCTCCTTTCAGCTTTTCGTCATAAATCACATTAACCAATGAGAGATGGTAGTTTAGACATGCGCATTGACAGGCCAGCTTGAGATTCCATTCCGACCACAGGTATGTATGGAATGCTCCTCTCTACGGCAGTTTGATAGTCGTCATAGAGATGCTTTACAAACTGACACTGTTTCTATTCCGTGTTCAACCTCTGGCATTTCCTTTCATTCCACAGGCTTCCCGTAGTCATGTTCCACTTATCCTTTACAGCTGTGATGGCCAACCTATGGCACATGTGCCACAGGGGGCACATGGAGCCATCTCTGCGGGCATGAGAACCATCGCCCGGGTCAGCTCCACTGCTCTTGTGTATGCCTCCCACCGGCCAGCTGATCTTTGGGTCTCATGTATGTGTGTGTGTGGGGGTTGTGTGGGCATGCACAGGAGTTGGTGGGTTGCACACACACCCCATTGTTGGTTCCAGGAGGCTTCAGGGAGGCCTGCTAGCACCAAAAAGGGGGCGTGCACACATGCGCTGGGGTGGGGCCTGTGGGGGTCATTGCTTTATGGGTGTTGGCATGCACTATCGCAGGCACATGCCCTTTCGTCATCTGAGGGAAAAAAGGTTCGCCATCCCTGCCCTACAGCAACCAACCTCCACAATCACCTAAAACATTCCATAATTCACATTTATTGTATATGTTTTCGAAATCAAAGAAGGTGTAAAAACATTCAAGTCTTCTTTAGTGAATGTAGGGCAGCAGCCACACTGGACTTCCCAAAGGTTGTTCATTTCTACCTATGCTTTTTCAGGCCAGAAGCCACCTTTGCATTCACTGTTGCTACTTTTCACTTCTGGTCAGGGCTGAATGAAGACAGCTCCCATCTATGGCTCCAATTTGGTGTTCCAGCAGGAATTGTGAGTCAAGGAAAACCCCAATTCACTAACATTCTCTTTCCAGCATTTCCCCCAGGTTTCCCCAATGACTACAGGGACACTCCTCTTCAACCTCCCGCTCCCCACCCATCTTTCTCAGCCAGGTTTGCTTCAGATAATCCTTGCTATAACCATCGTTTCCTACCATCTCATGGAAACCTTGCTTTAACTTACTGTCTTCATCCAAGTTTGAGCTACCAATGGCAGCCCTTGGCTGGTCTAACCTCTGACTTTGGTGGCTAATGGACCTTGACGTGCCTGATGTTTGTGCTCAATCTCCCGGCAGGCTTCCGGTTCTCTAAGAACAGCATCCGGACTCTGGAAGAAAAGGGCTGGACGTACCACCGCATCCTGGAGGCTTTCCGCTTTGCCTACGCCAAGCGGAGTTTACTTGGGGACCCTGCATTTGTCAACCTCACAGAGGTAGCTCTGTACCCTGCTCTGCTCCTTTCCTACCCTCCTCTCGGCCAAACAGAGCCGAGTGACTCCACTGCATTTTGCTGGGGACTGAGCTGAGAGACAAGCTGGCCACCTCATTAGTTCCTCAGGAAAAACCCAAGGAAGGCCATCAGCCTGTGAATGATCCCTTAGGACCGTGATGGCGAACCTATGGCACGGGTGCCACAGAGGGCACACGAAGCCATTTCTGAGGGCACGCGAGGCGTTGCCCTGTCAGCTCCAACACACATGAGCGTGCTGGCCAGCTGATTTTTGGCCTTGATTTTTGACCAGTTTTTGCCCTCCTGATGCCTCCAGAGGCAGAAAAATGGAAGTCCATTCCTGAACTTCCGGTTTGTGTGTTGGGCCTTTTTTTGCCCTCCCCAGGCTCCCAAAAAGCCATGTGCACATGCGCAGGGCAGCAGGGGATGTCACACATGCATGCTCAGGAGACACGGCATGGGAGGCATTAAATTATGGGGGTGGGCACATGAGCATGCACAATAGCGTGAGCATGTGTCCTTTTGGCACCCGAAGCGAAAAAGTGTGTCCTTTTGTCACCCGAAGTGTGTCAGAAGTGTGTCCTTTTGGCACCCGAAGCAAAAAAGGTTCGCCATCCCTGCCTTAGGATCTCTCTTCCATTCTTCCATCCAGGTGATCAGAAACATGACATCAGAGTCCTTTGCCGACAGCCTGCGGGGCAAAATCACCAACACCACCCATAACATCAGCTATTATGAACCCGATTACTATACCCCGGAGCATGCTGGGACGTCCCACATCTCGGTCGTAGCTGAGGACGGCAGCGCGGTCTCAGCCACCAGCACCATCAACCACTAGTGAGACTCCAGGATGGAGTGGCGGCTGGAGACGGGCTCAGCCAAGCTCAGAGGCTCAGACCCTTCCCTGCAGGGTCAGAGCTGAGGGGCTCTGGGAGGACCCTTCTCTAAATCATGGCTTTTCCTCCACAGGCCCCAGGCTCCTGGAGCCGAGAAGGGGGAGAGGCCTGTGGAGTCTGGGAAGAAGCCAAGGGCTTCAAGCCAACCCCATAGCGCATGGACAATTGCCCACCCAAATCCTGATCTGAGCATTCATCTTTCTGGATGGCAAAGATGATCTGTGGGTGTGTTTGTGTGGGTGTGGGTGTGCGTGCGTGTGTCCATGCATGCCAAAGCAGGAGTGTTCTGCTGTTTTGTTTTGTTGGCAAGAGCTAGTTGTGGTTTTTTTTCCCCAAAGAGCTCCCAACTGGAACTGGAGGGTGCCCATCTTTGCTTGCCGCACCGTATTTTTCAGAGTATAAGATGCACCAAGGTTTTGAAGAGGGAAATTTTTTAAAAAGTAGGTAGGTAGATAGAGGGATAGAGAGGGAGAGAAAGAAAGAGAAATACGGTAAGTAAGTAGGGAGAAAGATTGTGTGTGTAGGTAGGTAGGTAGATACAGGAATATATATAGAGAGAGAAATACAGTAGATAGGTAGGGAGAGAGAGGGTAGGTAGGTAGGTAGGTAGGTAGGTAGGTAGGTAGGTAGATAAAGGAATAGAGAGAGAGAGAAATAGAGAGACATAAATACAGTAGGTAGGTAGAGAGAGTGT
>JAPKID020007143.1:0-10384 GCA_026931265.2 Tropidonophis doriae | reverse complement strand
GTATAAGATGTTCAATATTAAATATTAAATCTCTCTTACAAGGTCATTTTGTCCACTGACTAGCACCTTATCTTCAAGGTTTTGGATAGAGAAATTTCTCATCACTGATAATTTTCTAATTCCTTTTTAAGGAAAGAGATCTGGCATCTAATGTATTTATATTTAAAAATAACTTTTGCTACTAATCTAAAAGCAATTTCTTTTAAATTCCTTATATTTATTAGTTATAAATATAAAAATCATATATATAATGTAATATCTATGAAGATTTATGTTCATAACATATAGTATTTTATTCTGCTTTATACTTTATAGTATTGTTCTCTCTAGGTTAGTCTCATAAAATAAAAGATACAATAAAAAATTAATAATTCCTGAATTATTTTCAAAGTAGAATATACTACATATTAATGCAAAATAATTTAACATTCTACGAGATAATACTAGCATACAAGCATTAAATTACACTTGTATTTATTGTCTGCATTCTTTTCCAAATATGGCATGCTCCCTGCACTTTGCAAAAAACAGGAGAGCAGATGCAAGCAGGATCTGAACTGAGATTTTCTAGAATCAAAAGAATAAATAAATCTGACAAAATCAAAAGCAAAAAATTGAATATTTAATTGATAAGCTAATATGCAATTACTGATATTTACTGAATAGAAAATATAAGCATGAGAATATTATGTAATTCACTTCAATCTGTAATTGGCAACTGTTTTAAACTAGATTAATTCCATATTGCAAACATTGAATAAATAAAAAAAATAACCCAAAGCAGAAAATGTCAAACTTTTCTTTATTAAAATCCTCTAATGCTCACATTTTAAAATATATTTTATCTGAAGCCCTTTAAGATTAGGTGATAAACAGATAAATATTTTGTCTATCATAATTCTTCAAATATGTCTCCCTGACATGAAATAAATGTCCAATGTCTAGGTCTGAAGATAAAATACATATTTCAAAACACAAATATTGTAATAAGTCTGACCTTTCAGTATCTTTGTTTCATCTGTTCTGGAAAGATGTCCTTCGTCCATGAGCTTGTCTGCTGAACAAAATAGGGATTACTATCGAAGCTCAAATTCTTTGTACGTGTCTCTAATCTACATTCCATGCCCAAATTTAAACAGGGCAGTATTACCTCATACTTCCCTGCACAAGAATTAACGGACTTTTCCAGTTGAATAAAAAAATTGTAAAAATAGTATTATGTACTCATAAGTAAAATATTAAAACACTGAACTGAAGCACTAAAATATAGATTCATTATGTTGGAAGAAGACATCACCAAATACTAGTTCAAAGAATTAAAGAATCTTTAACAGACATCTGTCAGAATCCTGCAACATGTGATAGAGGATTACTAGCCCAACATTCTGTTTCCATCATATCACACCAATTTAAAGACTCATGAAAAACTCTTTTATGAAAAAAATAAAAGGACCTTTTCATTTGTAGAATTCTGTATCTAGTTTAAAAGCATACTGTCTGTAATAAGAAAAATAATTTAGAGCTATCATGACTAATAGACACTGATGGCATTCTAATCCATGATTCGTTTGCTGATATTTTATCAAAGGGGATTAAAGCAACACATCTAAACTTTTTAATAAATTTCAGAACAGAAGAGTTTAAGCCATTGTACCAAAGATAACTCATACAGAAAGAAAATACTTGTTAATAATTATTCCACAACTCCTATGGAGTCCCCCATCCCCATGAAATGCTCATGCATGTACACTAACAGATTTCACCTATGAAATTTTATCTAAAGATTTTAGATGTTAGTACAAAAATATGGTATTCAACATAGTGAACATAGGTCACATTTCTTTATTAGAAGTAGTACTAATTAACTGTTGATAGTGGATTCTTGACACTAAGAATACAGAAGTAAAAATAAATAATTTTGAAGAGGCAGAGATGTAAGTGGTAGTACAATTCCCACTTACAGCTCCTTCATAGACAGATATCTATTTTTATTTGCCTAGCACTTTATGTGTCACTGATATTACATTCCTATAAATTTGGAATATATAGTATTCCAGCTACTGTCTGATATATAGCTAAGGGAGAGAGTATATTTATGTTTTTTTCTAATAATCTGTGATACATTTATTGCAGACGATAGAGTAGTTTCTTGATTATTTGGAATAATGATTCCTAAAAAGGCTTGTAGATGGAACCTTTAAGACAATTAGGGAAAAATGTAGTTTGGTAACTTTCTTCTTTATTTACACAGCCAGGAAAGACTACACAAAAGTAGACATAAAAGTCAGATCAAGAGACAAAAGTATCAGTGAAGAGAACAAAGACAGAAAGGGAATCAGAAAAGAACAAGACATAACCGTTTGTAGCATGACAATGGAGCAGAAAAAAATACACATTTTGTAGTATGCTGAAGGAACAACAAGCAAAAAAAGAAAGTGATAAA
Source organism: Tropidonophis doriae (assembly GCA_026931265.2). Classification (NCBI taxonomy): domain Eukaryota; kingdom Metazoa; phylum Chordata; class Lepidosauria; order Squamata; family Natricidae; genus Tropidonophis; species Tropidonophis doriae. Next base: position 7,941 of record JAPKID020007143.1, on the reverse strand, counting down.
GTGCGAGAAGTTGTGGAAATAATTCTGAAGACTTACAAATACTAATGTCCATTGTCAAATTAAATATAATCAGACCACCAAATAACTGAAATATAACAAAATTTCTAAATTAATTTGCTCAGCAAAACAAATTAATGTATTCATGTCAAAGTCTATTGAAGATTAATTAAATATAATTGTAAGATGCAAATGAAGGTAAGATTTTAAATTTTAGTAGGCATTAAACAATTCTATGTGTTTTGTTTTGATGATAGAAGTTTACAGCTATGAATGGATGGCATAAATGCCAATGCTTTTGCACAAAACTTCTTTTAAACTGTTCTGTACATTTTTTGCTCCCTTGCCTTCTGAAAGGTATGGTCCTGTTAATTTTACAGTGACGGCTGCAATAGTCTGTGGAGCATATGTAGCAAGACTGAGGAATGGATTAAATGAATACAGATGACCACAAAAAAGAGCCATAATTACAAAAAAGAATGAAATATGAATAGGGGAAAAAAAGAATAAAATCACAGAAATCAGTAATCAGCCAAGAATGGACTATAAATAATGATATTGGTGTATTCAGCTCTAGAACTTTTTCAACAATGGTCTATACAAATGTAGATGTGATACTCAAACTCATATGCTCAACGTCAAACACAAAGACCATGAAAATACATTCAAACTAAAAAAAAACTATTTCAAGGTTTTATGAAAAACAGACTAAGAAAGAACAGGGTATATTTCAATATGTAAGTCTAGTTACTGAAATAAATGGTGCTCAAAATTGATACTTATACTCAATCATAAAGAATGTGAATATATTATTTTATGATTCAGGTAAAACAATTCTTCCAATGACAATCCTAAGGGGTTTTCTTTTAAATTTTGGAACAGTGTATTACCATTTCAAGAACAGGCCATCAAGGACCTCCAATATATAGCAGAATCACAAGTAGTGAATGTGTAATATGCCTTTCCTGAATATACATGCAACTATGATTGAGAAAGGTCCCCATATGCTTCTCAACTGTGTTCTTAGATGTATAAAAATATGTCATTCTTACTATAGCAAAGGTTCATGGTTCTTAGAGACTAGAAACTGGTTTTAATTTTTTTTTTAAATGTACCATCACAGAAACCTAAATTTTTGGGAGGCAAAAAGAAAAATCATAATTACTAGTTTAACTAGTCTAGCTCATTTTTCTTCCACAAATTTATTTCAATTGTCTTTTTATACTTATGTATTTGTAATCAAATTATCTCATTATTATCTGGCAGCATCTAGAAATTAGGGCTATGCAGAATATTCCAAAGAGGTACATTGTAAAATGCATCAGTATAACCCTGAACTGTGAAATCAGCCAAGTCTTTTGGAAAGCCCAAACAATTGCTTTAAAGAGATCTGTTGGAGCTCTTAGCCTTTAAAGCAGGGGTGCTTAAATCTGGCATGTGGGGCCAGCCTGGAAATATCAAAGGATGCCACGGTGCCTCTGCCAGCCAAAACCAAGCCGCAGGGAGGGGACGCTTTCAACCTCCATAGCAAGCCCCCGCCCTGTGCCCCATTTTGGCCAGCAAAGTGCTGCAGGAAGCATCCATCCAGTGTCTCCCCCTCCCCATTACAATGCTGATCCAGTTTGATAAAAAATAAATCAGTCTGATACCTCTTTGCTTTAAAGGGAAACCACTGTGCATACACATATACAGGTAGCCCTAGACTTAATGACTGTTTGAAGTTACGCCCCTGAAAAAAATGACATATGACCATTTTTCACACTTACTACCATTGCAGTATGCCCATGCTCACATGATCAAAAATTTGGATGGATGGCAACTGGTTGATATTTATGATGGTTGCAGTTTCCTGACGTCGTGTGATCACCTTTTGCGACCTTCTGACAAGCAAAGTCAATAGGGAAGCCAGATTCACTGGGGCAATGTTCACTTAACAACTGTCTCAATTAGCAATAGAAATTTCAGGGTCAATTATGGTTGTAAGTCAAGGACTACCTGTATTGTACACCTGCAAGCAGTTAGGATAGCCACTAGATCTTTTGGAACGCTTGTGCTCTGCTATAATATTTTGAAAGGAGATGCTTTGTTTGTGCTAACACACTTTATGAAACACCTCTTTTAATTATTTTATCTGATTCCAATGGAATCTTTTCGAAGTTCTATGATGGTACAATATATTGCTTCTCTAAATCTACCACTAAAATCTCTTCAAATGACTGGAAGTGTTCCATAATTTTGCTATTTTACGTGCCTCCACTTCTAAGAAATGAACATTTCGTATCTTTAATTTGTACTAAGGCATTTGCTTACTTAGGTAAGTTCTTAGGACTACAAGGAAAGTATTATAAATTGTAATCATCTCTATTTTCCTTCATCTGATTTTGCTTAATATAGAGTAACTAAAATATATTAGATGTATATAATAATTATAATTATGTATGTAGGTCAATAACAGACACTTTTTGAATTTGGTTTTCTTTACACTTTTGGTTCAGGTAATATTAAAACATATCATCAACATTATCATCAACAATAATGTAATATTGCTTGATGTAAGATTTCACTATTGATAGTCTATAATGATAGGTTTGATAAATACCCCTTTATCTCCCCATCTTTTTGCTTCTAATTGTTTCTCATACATATGATGAATCTGGCTTACAACTTTTTTTCTTGTTCTTTAATGCTAACTACTGGTTCTCACAGTTTTTCCTGTGCCAAAAAACATCAAGGGGTTTAATTCTTTTAAGTTTAGAAAAGTGAACTGTGAGTTAAATATATAAACTAGGGCCATGTATTTCCAAAGAATAATTAGTTTGTGCTGAATGTTTTGGTGTATGTAGTAGCTATCCTAAATATACAAGTTGTATTAAGATTTTAATTAATAGAAACTACAAGCAGCTTCAACAGCCAGTTTGATATAGTGGTTAAGGCATCAGGCTAGAAACCTGGAGATCATGAGTTCTAGTCTTGCCTTGGGTACAAAGGCAGATGGAGGACCCTAAGCTACTTTCTCTCAGCTCTTGGAAGAAGGTAAACCATTTCTGAAAAACCTTGCCAAGAAAATGGCAGGGATTTCTCCAGGCAGCCACCAATAATCAGACAGAAGAAATAAAAAGGTTAAATATTAGATTGTGGGATTTAGTATTACTGAATGTATAATGTCGAACCAAAGGTTTGCCAGAACAAATTCCCAATCTTTTCAAGATTTGTTTAACAAATAACAATGTATTCCTTCTTTAACCTACATCAGTATTATTGTGTGAAAGTTGGGGGGGAAAAAAGTCCTCTCATGCCTTATTGACTATCACTGGTATTCAATAGTTATTAATATGGCATAGTATGGTTGCTCACCTTTAAAAGTGTGAAATAACATTGTTAATTAAAGGGACCTGAGATTTTTAAACCAATGTAATCAATTTTTTAAAAAGTTTGTCATTGCTTGATTGCTCAACAAAATTATCACTATTCCCATTGTATATAGGACAGAGTTTTTAGTGAATGTGATGAATGCTGTGTACTCACTCTGACACTCTATGAATTGATGAATAAAAGTGCAGTCCCCTCCACTCTTTGAAAGAAAGTGCTCTAGTAAAGAAAGAAAAACCTTTAGGTTATATCTCCATCTTTGAGTGCTCAAATCAAAACATACAAGCCTCAGATATGAGGTAAGGGGAAAGGGATGCCTCAAAAAGGCGCAAACAAAAATACTTCTGCAGTAAGTACAAGTGATATACCATGTATCAAATAAATGAACTGATCTGTAATATGTTTATATGGTCAGAGTGCACAAGCTTTATAATTTAACGAATAAAATTTAATAAATGTCTGTACTGGATATTTGTTCAATGTAACAAATGTCAGTACTGGAGAAGTCTTCAATGAAATCTGTAAACAGGGGACCTATTTCTGCAATAAATCCTAATTTATTTATTTTTCTCCTCTTTTGAAGCTTTATTATAAGCATGGTCATTTCACATACTGACAGCAAAAATTAGTAGAGATAAAGAAAATAAACAGAATGTTTTAAAAATCCTCAAATATTAAAAAAATATCTTTAAAAGGGAACTATCAAATTGTTTACTTTACCCTTCCTTTCCATTATCCCTAGCCACTAATCATTACATACCATATTTCTCGGAGTATAAGATGCACCTTTTTCCCTCAAAAAAGAGGCTGAAAATCTGGGGTGTGTCTTATACATTGAATGCAGCATTTTTGCCTCCTGAAACCCCACCCCTTCACCAAAATGGCCGTGCATAGCTTTTAGGAAGCTTTCAAAGTGCTCCTGGGGGCTGGGGAGGGCAGAAATGAGCAAAAAACGGTCCATCCGTCCATTCCGAGCACTCTATAAGCTTCCTAAACGCTATGTATGCCCCTTTTTTTCTTTTTTTACAAAAAACAGGCCCGTTTTTGCAAAAAGATGGATTTTTTGCTTGTTTTTAGCCCTTTCCCCCCCTGGAGCATTCTACAAGCCTCCTAAAAGCTATTCATGCCCTTTTATTGAAGAAAAATGGGCCTGTTTTCACAAAAACAGGCTGTTTTTGGGAGGTTTGCAGTGTGCAAAAACTTTTTTTTAAAAATGTGTCTCTTCAAAACCTTGGTGCATCTTATACTCCAGTCCGTTTTATACTCCAAAAATACGGTTCGTATTTGTCCTTGAAGTGTTAAAGCTGGTTGTTTATATTTTTTAAATGATTTCATCTATTATTTTTAATTCATCCCTAAACAGCATATTTTTAAAAAAAATTATAGTCCAAATGTCTGAATTTTCTTTGCTATTTAATGTATGTTAGGTAACAGAGATGTTCCTTCTTGAATTTGATTACGAATGTATGCTGTACCATTATTGTATAAACTCCAATGTTGATCTCCCATTCTTATATTGTAAACAGAGTTTCACTTTTCTAATGTTGTGCCAAATTGGATGCTATTTTGGTTAGCATGCATCTTAGCAGATTGCTCTCTGAAATTATACCTAATAAAACATTTGTGGTTTCATTTCAAATTTTATTTTAAAAATTTTCTGAATATTTCAGTGTATTCTCTTCCAATACTTCTGGTTGTAGATTTTTTTTAACATAACCACCATATGTAGTTGAAGAATATTCCTTTTTTATTGAGGAATGTACAGCATTCATCTTATTTATCATCTCCAACTGTGGGCTGGAGTACATCTTATTGTTTTTTCCCATAACCCTTCCCATTGTTTTGCTGTAATTACATCTTAGAAGTTTTGTATCCATTTAATCATAGAGTTTCTAATTTGTTCTGTGTCTACATCATATTTCAATAACAATTTATAGATATGTCTGCACAGATTATCTTATTTCTGTAAAAGCATTTTAACCGCACCTTTCTTAAAGTGCTTCCTTCTTTCTTGAGAGCACTTTTTATTGTTCTATTAACTGCTAAATAAATTCTAAACTTCTTTAACCATGGTAAATACCAAGTTTTATTAAACAATTGCTGCCATGTCTTTAAACTGTTTTCTGAATTTTGTTATGTGTCTTGGCATATATGATTTTTATTTTAATTATCCTTGAAATAAAAAGCAATTGATAGTGTTATTAATGGTGACATTTCCAGTTTTATCCTTATTCTCAGAAGGTTCCAAATTTTTAGCATATTTTTCCTGACAATAAGTTCCTTCCACTTTTTTTGTCTTTTTTTGTCTTTGTACTGTAAAAATGTCTGTGAAATTCTTTTCTCCTCCTAAAATTAGTATTGTGCGATTAGGAGATTGTATCCATTATTTTAACAATGTAAAATGTTCATAGTCAGGAAATATCTGTAAATTTTTGTTCTTCATTATATTATTGCAATATACTTTCTTGGAGTAACAACAAATCATTCATTCTCCATTTGAAAGGCATTTTTTTTCTCTTTGAAACCATGCACTGAATTTGGTTTGATCCACATATCATTGAGTGGAACAAACTTCACTTCCTCAACAGCGCAAAAACTTTGAGGTTGGTATTTGGACTTTTTGTTATCCCTGATTAAGTAATGTCTAAATCACTTTCATAATACTGTAGTTGATATTAATTAATCAGACTTCCTTTTATAAATGAAATTAGTCATGGCTGATACTTAACAAGTTTTTGATACTTCAGATTGATCTTTAATATAATTAACTAATGTATAACAAAATAAAATATTTTTATTAGTCGTATCTCTAATCCATTGCTTTTTTAAAATTGTGAAGTACATTTGGTCAAAAAGATGGTGACTTTTCAAGTAATTCTCTCTTATCCAAAGCCAAATGTTTGTCATTTTGGTCCAATTGATACCTAGGTAATTATATTACACATTTTAACAGGTCTACCCATAATAAATATGATCAGTCACTTATTTTTCATTTACAAAAATAAATATTTACATTTTGGTTTGTCTCACTTTCTCAAATTTCTAACTTCAACTGTAAATCATTGTATTCTGCATATATTACAGTTAGTTGTGTCCATTAGTATATGTTCATGTCAAGAGCCAGTTTGGTGTAGTGGTTAAAGGCACTAGAAAGTAGCAAGGGAAATGTGAATTCTAGTTCTGACTTAATCTGGAAACAGTTGAATGCCTTTGAATAATCACTTTCTCTCAGCCCTAGGAAGAAGACAATGGTAAACTACTTCTGAAATGTTGCCAAGAAAATTACAGAAACTTATCCATGTACTGACTCAGTCAAATTACATTACAAATTACATGTTCGTGGTTTCCCCGCAAATATTGAGGTGTTTTTTGCAAATAATTACTATACTGCAGAGTCCTAATTCTGAGGCTAAAGGCTGAGCCCTTTTCTTTTAAAAGGAAACAGTAGTGAGGTAAAATAAACACAAGGCCTAATAACAGGTGGTGATGAGGAAGGGATGGAGTAGAGAATAGACTGCCTGGAGCAGAATTCAAAGGAAATTCTCTAAAACGGTACCTTGTTAATATTATATAACAGAACCAAAATACTGGGAGTTCTGAGACAACAACAGACCACCATGTGGCCATCTCTTAAAAAAAAAAAAACAAGGCTAAAAGTTTGGCATCTGTAACTTCTATAGAAGAAGATGGGATTAGCAGTTGGGGCAGTGTTCTTAAAATAATTGAGATCCCATTTGTGGTGTTACTTGTAACCTCTATAAGATCCAAAGTAATGAAAATGAAAAGAATTGGATAAACATCAAAAGATTTTAATAAGAAAACTGGGTGTATCAGAAGAAGAAGAGAAAAAAAATTAAGGCAGAAGATATTTTGATGAATCCCACAGTGAGAAGGGCAACATGCAAGTAAAGTATTGAGAAGAGTTATGAACAACAAAAGGGCAGTAGACAAAGAGATGCCAACAGAATATAACTAAAAGAATAGCAGAAAATGCCTAATAATACTTAATGATAAAGAGAATAATAATTTGTCAAGTTTTGAATGGAGTAAAATAGTCTGAGAAATGTCAGTTGTGAAAGTTCCTTTTACTCAGCAAAACAAATAAATATAAGTAAGGATGTAAGAAGATTTCAGTATGAAAGCAAATAGTATATCCTACTGATTTTAAATATATTTTACTTTAGAAATTAAATGGACTGTCAAGCTGTAAATATATGATACAAAAATAGTATTTGTGTGCTATTATTAGTTATCTACACAATTAATCTTTTACATTTTTGCTTTTTGAACAATCAAGAAACTATGTAAAATAATTATCAAAAAGAAAACTAATTACCGTATTTTTCAGAGTATAAGACGCACCGGAGTATATAACGCACCAAGGTTTTGAAGAGGCAAATTACAAAAAAAAGTAGGTAGGTAGACAGAGGGAGAGAAAGAAATAGAAATACAGTAGGTAGGTAGGGAGAGAGAGGGTAGATAGGTAGGTAGATAAAGGAATATAGAGAGAGAAATAGAGAAAGAGAAATACAGTAGGTATGTAGGGAGGGAGGGAGTGTTTGTGTATGTATGTAT
>JAPKID020007142.1:0-10384 GCA_026931265.2 Tropidonophis doriae | reverse complement strand
TGTCCTTAAATATTTTCTTATGCACCGAACCCTTTTCCTTTCTGTAAAAAATTTAAAAAACCAATAAAACTTTTTTTAAAAGTAAAAATTAAAATATAATGGTTCTCCTTTACTTATTATACTATTAATTATATGGAAGAGTTTGCTAAATAAGCAAACAACCACATGCTAACCTGCAAAATAAAACACTCAGAAATCATGGGATCATGTGATACTTCTTTCCTGTGCTTTTCTGTTCTTTTGTTTTTGACTTATAATACATGACTGCTTCCATCATTTTTTCCCCCTTTCCAAAAGGCAAGTATGCCATGCGGGACCTGGTTCACCGGCTTCCAGGAGGTAACAACAGTAACAGTTCAGCAAGCAAAACCATGTCTGATGATACCGTAACTGCCATTTGCTGCACCTTGCATGAAGTCATCACAAAAAATATGGAAAATGCCAAGGCCTTACGAGATGCAGGAGGAATTGAGAAACTTGTTGGCATTTCCAAAAGTAAAGGAGACAAGTACGTTTTTGCCAATCATCGTCTGCCTGCTAGCTGCAATTTATAGTCAACACTAATGATTTCCTGAAATCTTCTCGTTTCTATTGCGTGTTAGAAAATTTACAGATAATGGCAGATGGGTGGAAGATAATAAGGAATCTCACATCAAAGTGTGTGGCACTTGTAGTCTTAATTTGGATCTGTGACATTATATTGATTTATCAAAAGAAACGTGTTTTTTAATTTTTAGCTATTCTGGTCAACATCCCAGAATAGCTAATAATTGCATATTGCTATATTGCAGTTGCTTTTCAAAATAACAGATTTGATCAAAAAAATGTTTTAAAAGTAATCCATTCCCAATATATTTGGGCTGCTATCTGTGATGGTCAAAAAAGGAGTGGAATGCATCAAGGTTAGAAGCAAATATCCAGAGTAAATAATATTTACATAATGCTGAGAGGTTAGTGATAACTAAGCTTATTATTACTGCCAGGTAAAACGCTGAAAGAAAAAATATAAATAAGGTAGGTAGGATGCTCAAAAATAAAAAATAAATCCCAAAAACTTTGGGCTCACATTCTACTCAGAGGAAAAGCAAAGCACGGTTGTTACTTTCATAGCTGTAATCTGTATATTGTTGAGTCTCATCTTCCAGAACCTTTCTTATACATTCTGCCTTCCCAAATCATTTTGTGTATTCAAGTAAAAACCTGTGGTAAACATCGAAAAGCTGCATGCATATAACATTCTAAATCAGGATTTATTTCAACCATATTTTCTCATATGTGTCTTTTAATTATGTTTTTTTTTAATTCCCTAATAGGCACTCACCAAAAGTAGTGAAGGCAGCATCTCAGGTCTTAAACAGCATGTGGCAATACAGAGATCTGAGAAGTCTATATAAAAAGGTAAGACTTATTTTTCATGTTATCTATTAGTAAGTTACAATTTCTTGGCTAGGAACTTTGCAATCAAAATTAGTAATGAATCTAACATTTATAAAGCCCTGGAAATGTTACTACCTCTTCCAATCTTTCCCCCTAATTTCAGTCTCCCATATGTGGATACAGCAAGGGTACCAGATTTTGTAGGCAGATGTCATCGTTTTATTTTAAAATGGATTTTTTTGTAAACACTGAAGCTTATCCTTATAAAATTCAAAGATAAATTATAAAAAAGGCAAGTTAAATTTTTGATATGGTTTAGGATCATTATCTTCTTTAGAAAAGAAACAAAGAAAAATGAATCTTCACTCTGCATAGTAGAGCATAAGCATATCTTACAAAAAGTTGCTATAACCAACAAACTGACCAGAAAGCTGGGTGCTATTAAGGATCTTTCAGCAATAATCTTAAAACATATCCTAAATGGCATTCTAATCAGGATCTATGCTTTTTAATATAACGTCCAAAATATAACTTATATGGATGGCAATAATTTTTTTTACAGTGCCGATAGAACCAAAGTCATCCTTATTAGCTACTTCATGGAATTGAATGACCCACAGCAATTTTATAATCTACTCTCTATTGTTTGATCGTTGGTATGTTTTTTCTTCCCATCTATATTTATATGGGACATTGTAAGGAAAACAATGAAGAACTATCTCCATTGCTTTACTAATAGATTGCTTTTTGGAGTTTTCTGGAGCTAAAAGAGGAATAAGTTATTTTTGATAGTTTTTATTAATATAAGTTATTCTAGAGTATCTCCAATATGAGTTACACAAGTTTGCCCATCTCTAAAAATTCTACAGTAGTATATGATGACATTCAAAATCACTTTTTCTTCTTTAATAACATTTGTGTAATGTTGTTGCCAATAGATAAAAAGAAAATCTTTACTGAAAGATTAATCCTGTGCTTGAAGGCAGCAATGATTTCATTCTTCTTCCATTATGATATTTTTAAATGTTCTATTATAACTAGAATAATTGCACTATTCTGCAAATATACACTGTTTCAAAGGCACAAAATGGGGATTTCCTAAAATCTTTAACAAAAAGATTTATATTAATTGATTAATTTAATTAGTGCCACATTTGTCTCATATCCACATCAGCATTGAAGAATAAGCTAGCTTCATTTTAGCTTATATTGGGGCATGTTTTCACAAGAAAACTTTGAACTACACAAGGAAAAAAAGATGTATATCCTAAATATTATAGATGAGAGAGCCACATTGGACAGTGGAGGAAGAAATAGCAAATAAAGTTTCTATTTCCCTTTTTAAGCATGTTTATCAGCCAAAGAAGTTTTATGTGCAAAAAAGAATCTCTAAATTATTTGAGTAGCAAAATGGCAGCTAAGACTCAGTGAAAATAAGTGCAAACTGCTTACCTCATATCTTCATTCATAAGATATCAGTTAGCTGTAATACTTAAGTGTAAGATCTTAGAGGTCATAACTCACTGGGTGGATCAAGTGGTATACTTAGAAAGACACCTTTATGCCAAAAAGGAAGAATCAGTATTAGGTGCTTTTAGATTTTAAGTAAGATAGCATATATCACAACAGTGTATATCTGCTATAGAAATAAATATGATACACACTGTAGAATATTGGCTCTTTCTTAAAAAAATAAATTAGTTGATAGTGTATAAAAAGAAAGAACCCAAAGGTTTATCTTTTGGATGAAGAATTGTCAGATTGTCGATAATATAGTGAAGAAATGAGTAAACCGATTAGTTTTTCTTATATGGCAAGAATAGAAAACACAAAATGGGTAAATATGGGTAAATATAGGCAAAATGTACAATTGTAGCAATATATAATGTTTTGAATTCAATACTACAAAAATGGATGGCTACCAAAAGGATTTAACTTGATTGATGGTTTTGATAGTTACACTGAAGTTTCAACTTTAGAAATAACTTCTAAATAAGTTCTAATTATGAAATGCTGGGAGTAAAAATGCAGAAGGCTGTTACCATCATGGCCTGCTTATGCACCATGCATGGTCATCTGATTGGCTGCTGTTTAGAGCATAATACCAGAATATTGTTGACTTGCTATGTAAATTTAAATAAAGAGCTTTTTATGTTTTTATATCTTGAATTGGCTTGTCAAAACTTCTCTTTCTCACACTCACATACCCATTGCATCATCTATGTGAGCAAACAACTCAGTGGGATTTGTTTTCATAATTTGATTTTTTGTTTCTTGATCCTTAAAGTTCAATAAATAAAGAAGTTACTCTGTTCTCCAATGATCTTCCTATAAATGAGACTGAAGAAGGAAAATGTGCAAAAGTTGTGACTGGCATGATCAGTTGTGAAGAAGACAAATACCAAGTTGGTTGAGACAGTCTAGTTCCTCAGCTTCTGTGCTGAGAACAGTGGAAATAATTTTAATTGTAGGGTTGACTGGATATCATTTATTCATGACTGACATGTCATTAATTATTTTCATCTTTGACTAAGTTAGCAATGTTTTAGTAGTAAAGTTTCTTATTTCAACATTCACTTCACATTTGATATAGTTGAACAGGAACATTCATATTATTTTAATGGTGCTCAGAGATCTTTGGTTCCCCTGACTGCTACTTCTGTGCACCATTGTCTTTTCATTTTTCTTACCTTCCCCATTCCCTTCTTTTCACTATTCATATTTCAGCTTAGCCATAAAATGTTTCTCCCCCTTAAAAAGTATGCCATCTCATTTTGAATTATGTGCAGCTTCAATGTAGTTTTTGAACGAATTTGAATATAGAGTATGTTTTGTAATAAGCCAGCCTAGATGTTATCAAAGCCTTATATAACAATAATCAAGTCCACATCCTCCAGAAACACTAGCTGGCCTACCCTCTTGAAACCAAGATAATGAGACAACTGTAGAATCAACTTCAGACTGTGAAAGTGATCCTTTAGAACAAACCCAGTCTTATCCAATTTAGTGTAGCTATAAATATGAAGGGCAGTCTGATCGCTCAAAAATGTCATCTTCCTTGTATTTGGACTGAACGTAAGTTTGCTCACCATCTGTGACGGGGTAAGCAACTATGGGTACCTCATCTCAGTTTTAGTCCTTTTACTAAAATCTATTCAATGAAGAATATTTGTAATGCAAAGTAAAGTGTCAGCCTCTGATATAATTTAGAAAACCTTTGGGCCCTACATAGACCTCAGAAATTGAAAATATTGTTGGGTCACCTCTTCACAGTATGTCTGGAACTAAGCGCATCTGCTTAGGAAAAAAAATGTAAGTCGCATGACAGACAGTACTCTGGCAATTGGAGAGAGTAAGAATCAAATCTAATAGTTTGCTTTGTGTTGCGCTAACTATGATACATGAAAAAACAAGGTTCCTCTCACTAATTATCAACCACCCAGTCACTGGGAATTGACAGCATATAAATTTAATAATTATCATCAGACACTTTCCTTGTCAGGGTAATGTAATTCGCTGCCAAAATGTGAAGGCCACAAGTCCCCTTCAAAGTTACCTTCCCTGATTTAGTCTAGCACTGACTCTAAACATTCACAGCTATCATTATTTCACCTGCTTCTCCTGAAAAAAAAGAAAGAAGCAATTGCCTAGTGCAAGAGTCATGCCTAGCGAAGAAATGCATGGGGAAGAGGAAGCTGAATAGAATTCTGTGTCATAAAGACAGCTACTAAATCATCACTATCCACTTGTATAAAGAGAATAATGTGCAATTATTAATTTTAAGGTTTTTGTTTTGCTTTGAATATAGTCTTTGTTGGCAACAGTTTGCACTGAATTTTCTCTGCTTTGGAACTGCTCTGAATCAGTAGTTATAAATGTAATCTATTTCTGATTATAATTTAAATGGATACAGTTGTACAAAAATGTAGCCTAGTTCCCATATTTCTATACTTCTGTTTGAAAAAAAAATCTCACTGGAATAAATGATTGATTGACTGACTGATTGATTTATGGCAGCGGGTGGCCCCAGACTTCAGAGTGGCTGAGGACAGAGGATTTTCACCTACCCATCATTCTGAGTCATGGCACGCTGAGCATTCCCTCTCCCAGAACCAAGAAACCAGAATCTATTCCCAAACCCAGGTATTCTGGCTGTCAGCTGATGAGTCTTGATTTGTGATTATTTTTCTTTAATTCTTCTTTATTCTAAAATTTATATGCCACCAACATGCCTTACTTAAATGTGTCACATTAAATATTGGCACATTTAAAACAATAAATGGAACTGAATGCATTTCTAGATTAGCAATGCAACAGCACTAAAGAGTTACTTAAGCATTGATATAAAATCAAAATGCAATTACAGAAAACAATGCATAGAATACATGTTAATATCACTTGCAGCGTCAATTAAATCTTCATGTCACCTGTATGAGCTTTGAATTATTTTCTTTAGTGACTGTGGAAATGAAGTTAACATGATAATATAAAACAATGCAAAAGACTAGTTTGGTTAGTTTGATCAGGCCCTTTTTTCCATGCAATCATTCTCAGTTATGATAGAATTGATATATTTCTGTAATCAGCCATTTGCTCAATACTAGACTGTTTTTTAGCAGGGAGAAAAATCAAAACATAGCAGTATTCTTTATTTTTTATTTGATAAAGGATATGAATACAAAATTTATTTGACTTTTCTCTTTTGAAGCATTCAAGGTCATATAAAAAATGAAACAGAATTACAATCCTGCTAAGAAATATTAGTTGCACTTAGCATCTTGGTTTGAATGTTGTATTGGTTACTGCCTTTCTGTTTTACCTCCTGGCTATATGCTATTCTGATATTTTTTACACAGAATTATATTATGAAAATAATATAAGCACAACACTTTAAATTATCTGAAATGCACTACAGAAATATTATTAATTTTATTTATTACAATGCAGATATCCTCAACTTACAACCACAATTGAGCCCAAAATTTATGTTTTTAACTGAGTTTTGCCCCATTTTACAACCTTTTTAATCACAGTTGTTAAGTGAAACATTGCAGTTGTTAAATGAACCTGGCTTCCCCATTGCCTTTGCTCATCAGAAGGTCACAAAAAGGGATCATGACCCCACAACACTGAAGCTGTCATAAATCTGAACCAATATGATCATGTGACCATGGAGACACTGCAACATTCATAAGTGTGAAAAACAGTCGTAGATCACTTTTTTCAGTTGTTGTAACTTTGAACAGTCACTAAACAAAGTGTTGTAAGACGAAGACTTATTTTATTTAATCCAAGCATCCCCCAAAGTTTCCTCCATGTACATGTTTAATGTTTGCTGCCATCTTTAATAACTGTCTTAGATGTCACACTGCCCACAGAAATCAGATGGCAGGCAGGCAGACACATTGATAGATTGATTTGATCAAATGTAGTAGTTTACAACTGGCATGGTACAGTTACTAGTAGATCCATTTCAGGTTTGTGAAAGATATGTAACTTGCTGTCTACTCACAGGTTACCTCCAAAGGATTGTGTTTGATCTCTTGTGCCTTTAAGAAAAAAAAATGGTACTAAACCTCTTCCTGGCAGTTGCCTGCCAGCATTTTTAAACTATTCAGGAGCCTTCTTTAAACAGATGTCAGCTGCTCCTTTTTCTAGCACCAGCAAAATGTTCTTTCTATGCAGTTTCATACAGATACAGTAAGATATAAATATTAAATTCCTATCCATTGGCAAGTTAAAAAAGAAATACCCTAACGTAGGATTAATTGCAGATGGAAGAAGAAAGGAATAGGTATGCTGTATGCATAGTTATTCTTATGAATAAAAGCTAAACTTTAAATGAAGTAGATCAGTTTACATCATTTACGATGTTTTAAAATATGGTGATTATTGTATCAAGATAATACAATTTATACATATTTTGATCTAGCAAAAGTACAATATTGACCTGAGACAGCCTTTTCATCTACTTAACGAACAGTTTATACAGATTCCAGGACATCAGCTACATATATTTTTCTGAGTTTTCAGGAAAACCAGTTCCTTACTCTAGGGAAGACACTGCCATCAGCAAAAGTAACCATAGTCAACTTTGGAGTTTTTATAGTAATAGCACTCAACTTTGGAGTTTAATCTGCTATGAAATGCTTATTTCCTTCTTTCACTTTTGGTTGTATCTTTGAAATGGTATACAAATGGAGCGTATTTCGCTATGCCTGTTGATGGCTCAATGGTTAGAATGCCAGGTGTCTAGATATTTCCCAATATTGGTGGATTTGGCTTGGTTTATAATGTCACCTTTTTTCCAGTTGAATTTGTGGTTGAATTTCTTGAAAATTAAAGGTGGTAGTGATGTTAGTTGTTGTTACATTTTTGTTTTGATAGCCCCAGTTTTTAAATGATTGCTGAAAATCAGGAATCATCATGTCTAATGCTGTAAAGGAGAAAAGTAATATAAAACAAAAATAAGGTTAATATGTATTTAAAAATTATAATAGAATGCTTAAATATTACATTGAAATATACGTATTTAATAACTCCTTCTCTAAACAGCAAAAAAACTGAAAATATAAGTCCTGTTCATGTTAATGACATGCCAGTGCTTATATATAAAACCCTATATGCTTTGCATTATTCCCCTGTCCCTTTAAAATAAAAGAGATGATTTCTGATTCTAAACCCTAATTCAAATATACTGGCAACATAAACTGGACTATCAGGTTCCAAAAGACAGCAATTGTCATGCCTCTAAGGAATCTTCCCCAAATGAGGAGGACCAGGTTGAAGAACCCAGAGAAAGCTGAATTCCAAGCAGTCATTGGGGGGGGGGGGGACATTAGATCCCATTGCACCTGGCCAGTTGACTTGCCTATGAGATGAAACCCCATCAATTTGCTCCATGGAAATATCACTGGGAGCTGGAAAACCAGTAGGCTAAATAAAGAGCCTGATGCATAGAAAAGTCTGTTATAGACACAGTAGCCCTGAGCTGCAGATCAGACCAGTTCAGTATTGTGTGCACCTATTTAAAGATTTATCCAAATGCCATTCAGACCTGGAATAACCCCTATATCTAATCCCTATCACAAAGCCTTCTCAGAAACCTCAACTTCATCATGATATTATGTACTTGTTACTTGGACTGTTTCTATTAGTGAAATCAAACTGAAGAGAACTCAGCCAAGGGTGTAACAGTGGTCCAAAGAGAAGGAGAAATGGAATGGGAAGACTGAATGTAAAGCATAAAAATCACCTGACATTCACAATTACATTTGGATTGTTTTGGAGTGGTAATGCACAGCAACAAAATTCCAAACTGATAACTCCTTTATCTTGAGATTTGCCTCCTTGGCATTCGGAAGGGGTAGGAGCTATATCTAATTTGTTCATTTGCAACAGATTGCTAGAATCCAATTAGAATGGCATATGTATGGCCTCAGAATCAAATGCATCTCAAGGCATGTAGCTAAATGTCTTATTAAAGAAGATAAATTGACATTTTGAGAAAAAGAACCAGTTGAAAATGTATCTTCCCTTTGTAATTGATATTTAATATTGTTTTATGTGATTTTGTTAATAATGTATGTTGGTAGACTTTATTATTTTAATTCATGTTGATGTATTTGATTGAATATAGGGTACTGATTTTTAAGTAAAAGAATACTGGATTAGGCATTTGCTTGAGATTTTTTCTTTCCTTCTTATCTGGTTCTAGAGAGGAAGCTTGGAACCAGCATTCCCATGTCTCCAAACAAGTGATTTGTGATATCAAAATTGTTAGCATCAGCTACCTATTACTAAAACATAACATGATACAAAATTATCCTGCTGTAAAGTATATTGCCAAAATCTTGTAATGTTTTACCTACCATCAAAAGATCTCCCCACTCCCATCATTCATTTAAGGAATTCTTCTTTTGAGGAAACACATCCACAAGTTTTTTTCCATGTTCTTCTCATGGCAAAGTATAATAAATAAAATGTTCATCGATTAATACATGCCGGATTATTGTTTTGGTTATTAAATAATAGAGATTTAATTTTTAAAAATTTAAAATCAGACAGATTTTGCTATTATTAAATATTTGTTGAAATAGTATTAAAGAAGCTATATGGAAAAAATCAAAAATTACTTATAAAGCAATAGAGATACTGTATTTTTCAGAATATAAGACGCACCTTTTTGCCTCAGAAAGGAGGCTGAAAATCTGGGTACGTATTATACACTGAATACAGTATTTCTTTGCTTCCTGAAGCCCCACCCTTTCACCAAAATGGCCGTGTATAGCCTTATGGAGGTTTTTAGAGAACTCCTGGGGGCTGGGGAGTGCAAAAATGACCAAAAAACAGCCTGTTTTTTGCCCCAGTCTCCAGTTCCCAGCAGCACTCTCTAAGCTTCCTAAAGCTATGCATCCAATTTTTTTTGACACGAAGCAGGCCCATTTTCGAAAAAAATGGACAATTGTTTGCTCATTTTTGCTCCCCAGCCCCCACTCTGCAAACTCCCTAAAGGCTATCATGCCTTTTTAAAAAGGGGTGGGGCCATTTTCACGAAAAACAGGCCATTTTGGGAAGATTTGCAGAGTACAAAAACTTTTTTTCCTCCTTTCAAGCTTTTTAGTTAGAGTGATTGATAAGAATTACATTGATCAAGTGCTGTGCCAGTAGAAACAAAGTCTTAGGTGCTGCAGATTGTCAGCAATTTCCTTCTGCAGGACATGGATAAATACACTTGGAAACATCTACCTACCTACCTACCCTCTCTCTGTCTCTCCTTACTTACCTACTGTATTTCTCTCTCTCTCCTGTATTTCTCTGTCTCTCTTTCTCTCTCTCTATCCCTCTACCTACCTACTCTCTCTCTCTCCCTACCTACCTAGTGTATTTCTCTCTCTCTCCCTCTCTCTATTTCTCTCTCTGTGTGTCCCTTTAATTACCTAACTACTCACTCTTCCTACCTACCTACTGTATTTCTTTCTCTCTATCCTTCTATTTACCTTCCTAC
>JAPKID020007141.1:0-10384 GCA_026931265.2 Tropidonophis doriae | reverse complement strand
AAGGATAAAAATATGATTGAGACACTTTACAATTTAGCACATCTTGTTATAAAGACATTAAAAAATATGTGAAATGTAAAAAAATGAAATGGGAACACTCAACAATGAAAGGTGAAAAGGGTGTTGCTATAGGAAAAGGAGTGAAAAGGATGTACGATGTTTCCTGCTTACCTTTCATAACAATATAATACATTTAACTGTTTCGGGAATTTGCCGTGTTAATGTGCTTGTTTGGAAAACAGGATTGTACTGAAAATAAATCCACTTGCTGTACACTCCATTTTGGAAAGAATGGCTCCAGAGGAAGAGGAGGAAATTGATGGTCATTTTCATGAAGAAGAAGAAGGAGGATGTCAATCCCTGAAGGAGCTGTGCGATCTTAGAAGACCAGAACCATCTCCCTTTTCCTCTCGTAGAGTAATGTTTGAGAATGAAGAGGTAGGATGAAGATTCAGGCTTTGAGATCATTTACATGATTTTGGGAATTCACATGGTGTGTTTCTAAAAGTGTATTTGTATCATAATTTCAAAATGTAGTAGCATAACTAAGAATAATGCCAAGTAAGCACAGCCTGATTTCAATTTAGGAACTTTGAATTAATTCTGTGCTGCTTTTAATTTACAATTATATCTTGAAGTTGTTGATAGTAAAATACTGTAAAACACAGTATTTGTCCATTCATCCATAACATTTCTAGCCTATAGAACAACTGTACTCATCTTGATTCATTTTTCTCACCATGTACATGCATACATCCAAAATAAACTGTGTTGTTTCTCCTTGGCAAATACTTTACGACATGTGGATTTCGGTTCCTAGAATTCCCCAGACAGCATGTTTAGCTAACTTGAAAGCTCAGTTTAGGGTGATTAATTAGCATGATTACAAACTATTTACCTAAGACAGATCTGTACAGATCTGTACTTAGAATTGCCAAAATTTAATTATGAACTGTATTATATACTTAGGAATGTAAGATGGTGGTCATTTAGAATATTACACTTCAGATACCAGCAGGTCCCTAGATTTAGGACTCCTCTGCAAAACAAAATTATTTGCTTTCAAAACTTTTTAGTTTTAATTGGTATATGTACATGCAGTGGTGGGATTCAGCCAGTTCGCACCATTTCGGGAGATCCAGTTAACTTTCTGAGCAGTTTGGTGAACTGGTTGTTGGAAGAAATCATTAGGGCAGAGAACCAGTTGTTAATCTATTTGAATTCCACCACTGTGTACATGTCTCTAAGGTGTCTGTTCTTTGATTAAATATCAAATTTGATTGACAACATTAGACAAAGTGCTACTTAAAATTAAAAAAATCTAGGTTCAGAATGTTTTAGTAGCCCTTATCATCTCAAATCTCACATTAATAGATTGGCCTTGGTTGAAGAAACAACAGAATTGGAATAAATATTTTAACCATTTTAATTTTTAAATTGAATTAAATTTAAGGTTTATTTGAAAACATGCCCATTTTTTTTTCCGGAAAGAGGATATGCTAAAATTGTTACTAGAGCTTGCATTTCTGTTTGTACATCTGGTTTTATTATTTCTGTCTCTGTTTTATTTTTCCCATTTGTTTCATTTCTAGATGGTGATGCCAGGAGATGCAGGGGAGATGACTGAGTTTCAAGATAAAGCAATCAGCAATTCCCATTATGTGCTAGAACTCATGTTGCCAAATGTTTATTTAACATTACCAAACAAAAGTTTTTATGAGAAACTTTACAACAGGTAAGAATAAAAGTAAAGGTTTTTGGAATACATAAGAGACATTTTGAAATAAAAACCTGGGAAGGTAACTTTCTTCCCCTGCAGCCTGTTATGACATCTTCCACATGATCCGCAGAATTCCTCAGCACTCTGAGAGAGATTTTCAGCAATTACAGGGGAATCCAGGATACTTAGTTTTCAAAGAAAAAGCATAAGTTATTTTGCAGCACCAGCCTATAAATTGATTCCTGATTTCTGGCAAATATTTGAACCCTATTCATATGTTTGTGTGTATCTGCTATTTCTAAAGATGTATATTACTTGTAGTCCTTGACATAACAGTTCATTTATTGACCGTTTAAAGTTACAACAGCACTGAAAAAAGTGACATAACCATTTTTCACATTAACAATAATTACAGCATCCCCAGGGTCACATGATCAAAATTAAGATGCTTGGCAACTGGTTCATATTTGTGACCATTGCAGAATCCCGAGTTCATGTGATCATCTTTTGCAACCTTCTTACAAGCAAAGTCAATGAGGAAGTCAGATTCATTTAACAACCATGTTACTAACTTAACAACTGCAATAATTCAGTTAACAACTGTGGTAAGAAAGATGGTAAAATGGAGCAAAACTCACTTAACAAATGTCTCACATGGCAACATAAATTTTGGGCTCAATTGTGATCATAGGTTGAGGATTAACAGTACACATTTGCATGTTCAGTTGCAAGACAGTCACTCTTTTTGCCTTAATATTTCTTCCAAATACATTTGACAAACATAGCAAGTAAGAGAAGGAAAAATAATTTACCAAGCTATATTTATCTGATGTACAGATGTTTCTATTTCTCTATACTTAGTATATATTATTGATTTTCATAATAATCTATATAAATAAAAACTTAAAATAGTTTGTGCAAAACCGCTAATCTCAAAGTACTGTACCAATCGCCACCAAATTTGCTAACAATCATATGTACAGTTTGTGTGGTGGCACACCTGTGCCATGTGCAAGCAGCACAAAAGTAAAAGGTATGCACTTCTGAGGTTTTCACCTCCCTTAAGCTCCTCCTACCCAGCTGCTTCTTATGTTGCGTCACACACACGCCCCTCCCCCGCACTTTCAACATCACATTTCCAACGATTGTTTCCTCAGCAACTGAATAAGTCTCCAACGTTCCCTCACACATGGCACGCTCCCATGTGGCCCATTTTTGGTCCCAGGAGGCTGCAGGCAGGCCTACGAGGCCCAAAACAAAGCGCGGGGGTGGCACACTCCCAGGTGGCCCATTTTTGGTCCCAGGAGGCTGCATGGACACCTACTAGCCCAAAACTAGGCATGGGGTGTGGCACACTCCAATGTGGCCCATTTTTAGTCCCAGGAGGCTGCGTGGAAGCCTGCTAGACCCAAAACAAGATGCAGGGGGTGGCACACATATGTCGCCCATTTTTGGTCCCAGGGGGCTGAATGGAGCCCTACTAGGCCCAAAACAAGGTGCAGTGGGTGACAAACTCCAATGTAGCCCATTTTTGGTCCCAGGAGGCTGTATGGAGGCCTACTAGGCCCAAAACTAGGCATGGGGGGTGGAACACTCCAGTGTGGCCCATTTTTGGTCCCAGGAGGCTGCATGGTAGGTAGGTAGGTAGAGAGAGAGAGAGGGAAAATATGGTAGGTAGGTAGGTAGGTAGGTAGGTAGGTAGGTAGGTAGGTAGGTAGGGGGATAGAGAGAGATAGGGAAAATACAGTAGGTAGGTAGGTAGGAAGGTAGGTAGAGGGAGAGAGGAAGAAATACAGTAGGCAGGTAGATTGAGAGTTATACAATGGTTGTGTGTACGTGTTTGTGTGTGCAGATGTAGATGTACACATAGATTGGTTGGCCATTTAACCAGATGGCCACAGCAACGCGTGGCCGGTACAGCTAGTCATTAATAATCATTTAAAAAATATTTTTCCACAACGTAGATTTGTTGTGATTCATTTTATTCCCATATTCACTTTAATAATATCAGTTTTTTTCTTTCTTTCTAGGATTAGCAATGATCTACTATTATGGGAACCCACAGCTCCCTCTCCTGTAGAAACATTTGAGAATATTTCATACGGTGTTGGGATTTCAGTCGCCAGCCAGCTGATCAACACATTTAGTAAAGACAGTTTTAGCCAGTTCAAATCTACTATTCATTATGGTAATGTATTACATAAAATATATATCCAATGTTATGTTAAACAAAAATATGTGAACGTATTTACAGTAATCTATTTAAAAGAATTTAAGAATCAACACTGGGGAAATCTGTGCATAAATATTCTCGACCTAGGTATACTGTTCATAAGTATATGGCTAACCAGCTATCTTGATTAGTTTCACTAATTAAATATTTATTGGTTTTATAGATGATGAGAGTGGGTCTGAGGAGGAAACATTACAATATTTCTCCACTCTTGATTCTAATTATTGTTCCCGGAGAAGGAAAAAAACTGAATTGCAAAACAGAAGCACACAGAATTTTCTTTCACTTCTTTTAAATATAAACCATGGATTATTGTCAATATTCACAGATATTAAGGTGAGATGCCTAAGTAGGAATGACTAGTGTGAGTTGGACTAGTGGGACTTTATGTGTAAAACACTAATTCGGTATGCTGACATTTGGCAAAAAAAAATTTTTTTTTCCTTTTTCAAAAAAACAAATAGCTGTTAAGGGAGCACCTGGGAAGTCCAGGACTATTGACTACATTGAGAAGAAAAAAAAGATCATCAGAAAGCAGCAGAGACCATTTCAATAATACTGTTAAGAAAGCTGCATATTATAGACAAAGCACCAGGTGTCAGTATCAGATCAAGGATGTCTTTATCTTTGTGTATTAAGCAGTATAATATTCTTTTGAATAACACAATTCCTTCTAAAACAAAGGATATCAAATTCAAATGATGTTAATATACCCTTTTCACTATTTCTGTAGCAGGATGATGGAAGAATATTTGAAGACAAACATGGAGAATTTTGGTTTGAATTTTGTAATGGTTCTTTATTTTGTGTAACCAAGTATGAAGGTTTTGAAGACAAACATTATATATGCCTCCATTCTAATAGTCTCAATTTATATCATCAAGGTATGAAATTGAAATATTAGTTTATATAATGAATTTGTGTTCAGCTTTTTGATAAGATGGGTTAGTGAAAATCATAAAAAGTAGAATAATTTTAGGAAAAAATGAAGATATAACATTTTTTGATAGTATTAAAAGATTCAGTTTGTACTGTATTGCTAAAAATAGAATTATATTTAATTACACTTCATTCAGAAAATTGGAGCTAGGAGTTTTTCAGAATGTAGTATGACTTTAATTTTGTTTATGGGACAAAAATTAAAAGGTCAGTAGTTGATGTATTTATTCATCTATCCCCATTTGTATACTGCCTGATCTCACAACTCATCTTTTGGTATACATAGTTTATATTTAATTAGAATTTTAGTGGTTTGTAAAATTATGTATATAGAGAGGGATGGAAAAAAATTGGAACAATGATGTCAAAAGTGGATAGTATAATACTTTGGATTGTAAGAGGTGCTTTGGAATAGCAGTAGCATATTTACAGACTGCTCCGTAGTGCTTTACAGCACTCTCTGAGCAGTTTAAAAATGTCCGCATATTGCCCCCATCAATCTGGATCTTCATTTGACCAATCTTGGAAGAATGGAAGACTGAATGAACCTTGAGTTGAACTCCTGGCTGTGGGCAGAGGTTGCCTGCAATACTGCATTTTAACCAGTGTGCATGTCACATCTAGAAATGCCAAACAGATCCTGCATACATACTCTGCTTGTTCCATACAACTTTTTTCAAACACTTCTGAAGCATTACCCAATATAAATAAACACTAAGATTTACTATACTTTTAAAGTATATGCAGCTTGGTATGTGAAAGTAATAGGAATGAATTACTCAGTTTTAGTTCCACTTGAATCATTGAATCATTTTATCAGTTTTCCTGATAGAAGTGTATTCTGGCATTCATGTCCATGCACAAAAGTCAAAAAAGGTGAAATATATTGTAGATTTTTAAAATTTTATATATAATAGAAAATTGATTGTGCAATACTTTAAAGCAAGGACAAAAATATTCGTTGGCATGCAGTTGAAGCCTCAATATGCAAGTCCATAAACTAAATGTGTCTTCCTGGAATTGCATAGCAACTTCATGATTCCCAAGAAGCATATATTGTTCCTAAGAAAAGGTGTGCTATTTAAAAATGCTGCAGAAAAAATGCCACATTTGTGTTCCCGAGCACCTTTTGTTTTTTAATACAAAGCATTCACATAGTCCTAATGAATATTACTAGACTTTGTCTATCGTCATATATTCTGAAAGATAGAATGTGTGTTTTCATTCTACATTCCAAATTGCTTTAAGTAATAAGCAAATCATCCTTTTGCAGGAGTGGTAGAAGAGACAGTGTCTCTGTCCGAAATTAAACTGCCAAGTGCAACACATCCACATTGGCTAGAACCTACTGTTTATTTTTCGGAAGAAGAAGCTCCTAATACAACTTTTTCAGATGGTGTAGGAACAGAATGCTTAAGCATGTTGTCAGTTGCCGTGAAAATACAGTCAAATAAATCAGAAACAAATACAAAGGTTTGTATTTAGAATTAACTTACTTAGTTGTCTATCAATACATTTATATTTTGTCTTTTCTGTGAGAGCTTAGGATAGCATATAGAAATAACCCCCACCTCCACTGCCCCATTTTATCCTTACAATAAATTCATTGGATAAGATTGTATCATAGGAATATGACAGGTAAATAGAGTCAGGTAGAAATTTGAACCCATAATTCTATACATTTGGCCCTGCTTGATAGGGCTACCTGGACTTGTAGTCTAACAATTCTGGATGGTACCACTTTATCACTGCACTATAAAGTCTTGGAATTTCCAGTCAAATAATAACTTTTTATACCATTTACATAATTCTTGTTATGTTAGTAATATTATTAGCATTGTTAGCGTTGAAGGATAGGTTATGTTGTTCATCTAATTCCAAACATTTCAAACCATTAAACTAACTAGATATACATTATTTTCTAGGAGTTTTTAGTTGCAGTTGGGTTAAGAGGAGCCACTCTGCAGCATAGAGTACTTCCTTCTGGTTTAAGCTGGCATGAACAGGTATATCACTCTGCTAATTGTTTTTTGTTTCCAATTACTCATCACTCAGTCTAATGGCCTCATGGCCAAATGAACTACTGAGAAACATTATACATATTCTCGGATATTAACAGAAAAATCCTAAATTAGATAAAAATGCCTAATGACATCTTAAATATAATCCATAGAATATAGTGCATATATTGCTAAAGAAAAAGTCAGCTGGGAGAATGACATAACTTACTTGAAAGAAAGTTTACATCCTGAACAATAGCATCATTTTTATAGTCATCCATGCCTTACAACCATTTATTCAGTGACCATTCAAAATTACAAAAGGACTTACTTATGACCTGATGTGATGGCCATTGCAGCACCCCAACGAGTCACGATTGTGACACTTGCTACACTTTTGCACTTACACCTAGTTGCCAAGTGCCCCACAATTATGAGATCACCATTTGCAATCTTCCCTGCCAGCTTCCCCAGAAAGTCAAATGCCTCTGTCCCCTGCTAAGTGAACTCCCTGTAGTTTCAGGGGGCAGGAGAAAAAGCTGAAATCCAAGCAGGATTTTTAGCCACGGAAGCATTTCAGTTTTGGATCAGAGAAATTTGTCTTTCAACTCAGGGCTAAAAATCTTGCAGGGAGGATTGTCAACTCTGGATCAGGGAGGTGTTTCCATAGCCTCATTCTCCAAACTGCATAAGGCTTGCATAATGATGTATGGAGGCTTGAGGAAAGAAGGTCTGGCATGAGCTCAAGCTGTCTCAGATATATTGCCCAGGCCTTTCAACAGGAGGAGAAAAATAGCTGAAGGTGAGTGGTACAAGGCAGATCCAAGGAGCAGGGATTAAGCTGTCCCCTCAGGCTTGTACACCTTGAACAGCGCACATTTGTCAGTGGCAGCAGTAGTGCTTAGTGGTGAAGATGAGGCCTGGGGAAATGACAACTGGCTGAGACTACTAATGGCCTGGGTCTCTGTTTTGATCTCAGCCCTAGCATTACAGACAAATGTTGCAGGGCACGTAGCCTAGATCACAAAGGAGATAGGTGGGTGAGGGGAGTTGGGTAGCATTTCTCAGTGGCAGCAATGGGGCTACTAGGGCTGATGTCATGGCCTGGGAGAAAAGGCAAATGGCAGAGACTGCTGAAGGCCTACAGGCCTCTGCATCAACATTGCTGCCACCAAGTGCAGTACTTCATTCCTGAACTTGTGCACTGCCTCCACTGGGCCTCCCAGGACCGCCTCCACCCATGTGAGGTGCTTCATTGGTCCTTGGGACTTTATCCGCTTAACATCCTACGAGTTCACTTAGCAGCGACAACTAGGATTGCGGTAGTTGAGCAAACTGGTCAAGTGACATCTTGCTTAACCACCACTTTACTGTGCAATCGAGATTCCAGTGCCAGTCATGAGCATATGTTGAGAACTACTTGCAATATGGGATAAAATAAAAATGTATAAAAATATATCTTATTAAAAGCATTGCAACATTTTAATGTTGCAGCTATTTTTCACCATCATTTTCTCACTTCTTTATTAGTGTGAAAATGTATTTAAAAAACTGCTCCGTAACCTCAGTAAGTTCTTATAAGCTCAAATGAAAGATTCTATCCAGTAACAGTTTAGCAGAGCTCTGTATGCTCCTCAAAGCATATTCTAGTTTTCCCCCCATCCCTGAGCCCTGGGTGCATCCTAGAAACCTATACTCGAAGTTTTGCTGTAGCATAGTAAACAACAAAATTTGAATGACCAAAGCTGCAGCAGGATAGTAAAACTATGCAAGCTACTACTGGGTCTAATATTTCACTTTTTAATATATGCTATGAAGTGGCCTTGGAAATCAATAGATCTACTTTTATGCTTTTGTAATTATAGATTTTGTATTTTTTGAATATTTCTGACGAACCTGTATTGGGATATAATCCTCCAGCCTCCATTACAACATTTCATGTCCATCTCTGGAGTTGTGCTCTGAATTACAAGTAAGTTAAATGAGAAGATTGTCAATCTTAAATCTCATAAATACTTTGGTCCAAACTTTTGGAAATAACAATATTGGTGGGATTTTTTTTTTTTTTTGGCAGGCCTTTATTTTTGCCAACTAGATGTCTTCTTACTGTTGAAACATTTAGCATTTCAAGTAGCATGGCACTGGATAAATCATCTTCTACTCTCAGGTAACATTTAAAAGGCCATCAGCCTCATTTTTACATTTATATTTTATTTTGGGTGTTATGAAAATATAAAACCATATATGAGGATGAAAATGAACTTTTAATGAAATTCAATGTTTGAATTTTTCATAAGTAACAAAAATCCTTTCTAAATCTATAATTGTTAATACTTGTTGAATCACCCATTTTTTGGCCACAGTGACTTCTGTTTTTAAAACATGAATTTGGAACTAACATTGAAACGAAATAGGACAAAACATGTATATTCTTGTTTTGAAATATTTGTAAGATTTTCAACAATTTAAACTTTAAAAAGTTTTTTCCCTTACGTGTTGTCCTTCTCTTGGTTCCTGGCCTAAAGGATTATAATTTGAAGACATAAACATGTGGTTTTGAGGAAGATTTGACTCCAATAAAATTTAAATTGGTATTTGAACAATCCCATATGTTTTTCCTCTACCATAACACATATTTAAAAGTTCATTCTTGTAGTTTTTCACTTTTTCCTGACAACCAAATACTTTATTTGTTTGTATGTAGTTTTTTGTGCTGTTCCCAGTTACGATTCAATGAACATTGCATGTCAATTTTGTTTTCACTTTGAGAATGTATTCCTAATTGTAGTTAAACTGCATTACCAGAACAAATTCAATAACAGTGCAAAGTTAAGAAGATAATTACATTTGTATTCTTTAGTCAAGTTGTTAAATGCATCATTTATTTGTATACCAAATACACAATTTAGGGTTTTTTGGCTGTAGGATAATCTTGGATGAGGCTGCTTTGCATTTATCTGACAAAAGTAATGCTACTATGACTCTCCAAAAAGGTAAGTGTATTTTGCATTGAAAAGAGAACCCATAGAATCAAACATAGCCAGTTAAGATATTGAAAAGTGATACAATATTAAGCATATAGAGTTGGTTAGGAAAATGTTAATTGGATCTCTAGTTTTCTTGAGTAAAGACACTATAGTCATTGTCTAATCTTAAAAGACATCTGTAGTGGCAACTAATCTTTCTAGCTGAAGCCAAAAATGCAAATAGTGACACACTTTGGAGCTAAAACTCATAAAAGTCTAAAAATGAGCAGGACCAATTCATATTTAAGGTACTCTTTTACTCAGTGCTTCATTTGCATATTTTTGTCTACAATAACAGGCCATTGAAACAGATCTCAAAGATCTATTCCGTCTTTATCTTTCTATCCTTGCACAAACACATTCAATTATTTTCCTCATTTCCTTATTTTATTTTTTTTGTGAAAAAAGTTTTATTATTCCATCAAACATAATACAAATATCAATTCTTCATACAAAAAAAAATATT
>JAPKID020007140.1:0-10384 GCA_026931265.2 Tropidonophis doriae | reverse complement strand
TTGTCCCAGCTTCTGCCAACCTAGCAGTTTGAAAGCATGTAAAAATGCAAGTAGAAAAATAGAAACCACCTTTGGTGGGAAGGTAACAGTGTTCCATGTGCCTTCGGTGTTTAGTCATGCCGGCCACATGACCACGGAGACGTCTTCCGACAGCGCTGGCTCTTCGGCTTTGAAACCGAGATGAGCACCACCCCCTAGAGTCGGGAACAACTAGCACATATGTGCGAGGGGAACCTTTACCTTTACACAAAATTAAATTTAATAGTATGTTTTGGAACATAAAAGGGGGAGAGAATGGGTAAGATGGGCAGACAGGAACAAACTGCAGTTCTGTCCCTGAAAAAGAGACATTTTACTTTACATGTAGGCCAGCCTGCAAATATGTCAATATCGTCATAATTGATTTGTAATCAATTAATATTAATTAATATTAACTAGTATTTAATATTCAAACTTTATGTTCATCAAGAAAATCTAATGAATTGAAAGATCTGTACTGATTAAACATCCCTGTGTCTTTTATTGTTGAATGTTTGCATTTTTTTCTGTGCTACAGTATATATCCTTTTGCTATGTGGTAAACATAAAAAAAGTGGGGACCCACAGTGGACTAGTGGTTAAGGCGCTGGGTTTGTCAACTGGAAGTTTGGCAGTTCGAGTACCATGTGGTGGGTGAGCTCCTGTTCTTGCTCTAGCTGCTGCCAACCTAGCAGTTTGAAAGCATGCAAATGCAAATGACTTCAGTGGGAAGGGAACAGTGTTCCATGCCTTGGTATGTAGTCATGCCGGCCACAAGAACACAGAAGTGTCTTTGGACAATGCTAGTTCTCTCAGCTAGGAATGGAGATGAGCATTACTCCTTTACTTTTTTACCTTTAAATTTAAGAACACACTACACGAATTGGTGTAATAAATTTTTAGATATGTTCTGTCTCTTACAACAAACTAATTTCCACACAGTGTTGGTTAAGTATTATTTGAAATGTAATAATAATAACATTGCCAAAACATTTTCAAAGACATTTCTTAACTGAATTGTATTGTTTTGAAAAATACTTAGGAGACAAATCAGATAGGTAAAATTCCATTGAACATCCCAAATTGCATCAGTGATTTTTAATTTGTAATTAGCAAGTACAGAGGCCTCAATCTATATAAGAATCACCATTCTGGCCTTTTGAAAATGCTGGTCTGTTTACACTTGCCTTATATATTGTTATTCCGGGCAATCTATTAGTAACTGAGCAGATAATGAAAAACCAGGCCTGTTGAGTATATGCAGAAGGGTTAGAAATGGGGAACCTGCCAAAACTCTGGCATAACTCTAGAAATTACTAGACAACATTCTATGCATTCTTAGAATCTGTACGTTTGGAAGAAAGTACACAAATGATTTCTCTAAAGAATTGGAGGTGAAGATAAACAATGTGGCTGTTTAAAAATGTATATAATTTATCAGTCTATTTATCTTTAAATTGCACCCTTTTATGTTTGGTCTCTGAGAAAAATGGACAAGAACTTCTAAAATATTATGTCAGTGTCCTTGCCTTCACTCTGTTTCATGTGGAGCTGAAGGACATGATTAGGCTGGGACATTGTATACCTGCTAACCTGTCAGTAAGAGTTAAAAGATTAAATTTATGAATACAGCACAGGGTTTTGAACATCTGTGGTTTATTTGAATTTCATTTCTCTGAATTAGAACTGCTGTAAAAAAATGAAAAATTTAACTCACTCATTCACTCATTCATTCATTCATGTCCTATGTTTTCTCTGGGTTTTTTTTTAAATAACTATACTTGGATTTTGAATGCATGATGTCTCCTAAATAGTGGTGTTTGACTAGGACAACAGTGTAATCATTTTAACTCTTGTGATAAACATTATCCACTGACATGTATACGCACATGATAGTGGTACTTTCTAATATGCAACATCTGCAAGAAAACAAGCAAGCTCAGAGAGTACCAACGACCCCCTCATTTCAATCCTGAGCTACAAATATTCTCCTTTGTTACAGTATAATATAACACTTTCCTTTATCAATTTATATTATAGCATATTAATTAACAGAAGTAAAAGTATATACACAACATGATTTAAAATGTAAATTGATCTCAACCTTTATGATCATAATGAAAAAGAAAGGAAAAGAGGGGCAAGAAATAATGTTATAAACAGAACAATTCCAAAATTTACCATATTGTTTTAAGTCTTTTTTCCTATCTCTTTTATTAAAAAAAGTAATTCAAATACTGACAAACAACACTTACCAGTCAACCATTAGTGCATATAAGATGCAAATCTCTTCTTCCACTGTTCTTTTATAATTCTTTTGGCTAGCCACCATGTCTAAAAAATCCACAAATCTCAATATCTGGATAGATTATATTAGGGATAATGCCAGGAAATATATATATGTGCATCTTTAACATATAATGTTTGATTCAAGCTACATCAACGTTATTTTGGAGATTGGCACATTAATAGAAATATTACAGTTCAAAATGTGGCAATCTTCAAAGCAAAGTTGATTGCAACCATACCAAATTATCTCTTATTAATGATTTAGGAGCTAAATAAGTCATATCAATTCAAAATATAAAACTTTAAGAAAGTAAAACAAAATCCATATCAGAAAGTTCTAACAAATCACATCACAGACTTTCTCAGTATTCAGATAAATTATAACTGCCAGGTGCTACCTATTTTTACTCAGTGCAAAAACATAATTAAAAATGTAATTGTGTCAGAAATTTGGCAGTCCCTATAAATCAGTCTAAGCTGACTGAACAAAACTGGAAGAACAAGATGAAATTTGCAGATCAAAATAAGTTTAAAAACTCAGCATCAAAATTTGTTAAGAAAATAATCCATAAATAGAACACATACCATTTGTATCCTGTTATATAGTATATAATTACCTAAGGCAGTAATAAGAATTCTGTTCTAGAAGCATAAAACTTACTAAGTTAACACTTCACAAAGATCTAAATTGATCAGAAGATGAATGAGTCCCATAAACAGTTAAATCTTTACTGTCTCTGTTGAACATCTAAGTCTAGCCCTTTTAAAAAATGGAGTATTTGTCGATATTTATCTTCAGACACTGTTTTAGTAGTGCAAGGTAGAAGGACAAAGTTACAGAGGCAATGAAGGCACTGTTGGGAGTTGTGCAAGAAAGGTTAGGGATAAATTATCCTGGAGAAAATCTATCTATATAATTGCTAAAAGGTGAAAATGAATTAATGGCACATAATCAGTCACTTCAGGGAACATATAATGTATCTATGCTCAATACAGTAGAAAAGAGAATCTGCCATTAACTGTTTCATTTGCTCATTAAAATCTTTACATTTTCACATTTTTTGTAAAAACTGATTTAGGAACCTTTTAAAAGAAGTTAGATAATCCTATTTTCTACAGAACAGTGAAAAGGACAATTCTAGAAGTATCAACAAAGTAAGTGCAGTATATATCTCTAAAAAGGAAAAATGAGATCTGAGACTTACTGTTGTGAGAGATAGAAGCTGTTTCATCATGCATTAAGTAGAAAATGAGGCTTATTTAACTGATCCATTTCTGCTTGCCTATCTGGAAATGATAGAAATGGTCAAAGACTAAAAAGAATAATGTCATTATAATATCCTACGTAAGGAAAAGGAGATGGAAGCTTACATAAGGGTTTCATCTTTTCCATGTATGATCAAGAGACAAGAAGGAACAGCAAGATTCTAGAAGTAAAGAATTATCTGAGAGTGGCTGTTAAAAAGATCTTGATTCTTAGATCACAAGGCCTGAATCGCTAGTATAAGGAATCTTTAGGCAAAGATAGGCAGGGAAAAGAATGAGATTCAACATTGTCCTGAAGAATCTTAACAGTCTTAATAAACCAATTATAAATATGCCCAGACTTTTCACAATCTTCCAGTCGAAAAGTTCCGTTCTCAGACATAACCTGGTCTGGTATTTATAGTGTTCACAGTTTAATGCTTTCATATCCTGCCTCATTCCAAGGATAATGGCTATCATCTTTCTAGTAAATTTGTAATGGAGGAAGATGGTGGCATATTATTATGTGTACCAGACAAATAAAACTGTCTCCAATTCAAAATACAAAAAAGCAATATCCTGTATAAAACAGTTATTTATTTTCTTAGTTACTTACTTATATGAACCATGAATTTATTCTGAGTGGTTACCATTCCTACCATTTATAAACAGAGATAAAATAACAAAAATAAGTAATAATGAACAGTACAAATCATAAAATATTCCTATGCTAAGGGATCATAACTCTATATACAAGTATATTCTTTAAACAAGGGGAAACCCTCTCATTTTCTTTTCAAAGTTCTAATGAAATAGATTATAATTACTTTCCTAATAATGTTAAGGTAACTAGAGGAATTCTTTTCCAAAAGGGCCCCCACATTTGCTTAAATGGTTATACTTGTCTGACAGATTGGAATTTATAACATTTTCATCAGATAACTTCTAATAACATTGCCAATTTTTCTTTTTTGTGGGCTTCATTCTTTTTCTTTGAACAGGAAATCCCTATTCAGAGACATTTCTTAAAATATTTTTGTAACCCAATTTCCAAAATAGTTTTTTGTAGAGACAGAATGTGATTCTGAACTTATGAATCTCCTTTAAGTTATTAGTGAGTTGTCTAAATCAGTACAGGTAGTTCTCATTTAACAACTGCCTTGTGTAGTAACCATTGGAAGTTGCAATGTTGGCAATCAATTTCATAGGGCAAGGGTCAAGTAAACCAGTACAGGAAGTTCTTTCTTATAGCTATTAATTTAGCAACCATTCAAAGTTAACAGCATTGAAAAAAGTGACTTACAACCATTGTAGCATACCCAATAGTAACATGATCAAAAATTGGGCATGTGTTAACCAACATGTATTTACTACAGTTGCAGTATCCCGGAGTCACCAGCTGGTTTCCAACAAGCAGTCAGTGGAGTAAAGCCAGATTTACTTAATGGCTGCATGATTCACTTAACAGTGGTGAGTCACTTAACAACCATGGCAAAAAAGGTCATAAAGTCAGGCATTAGTCACTCAACAGCTGCCCTGTATATCATAATGTTTCCTGTCCATTCTTAAGATTTTTAAGATGAAAAATTAAAATATCAGGACAAAGAGTTGCTGAGTTACCTACCTAAATAAGGGAATCAAAGTTGAGGTGAATCTAAATTGATTTGTCCCCAAAGAATGTTAAATGCTTATGGCCAACCACTTTGGACAATAAAGACCCTTGGTTAAACATGGCTCTCAGTTGAAGTCCTAGCTTTCAAACCGAACTGAAGCACTGAAACAGGTTTCCTAAACAATTTTTTAAAATTTGTACATGGCCTGATATAATATTCTCTTTGAAAGTAATTTAAAATACTTTAGGCACTAATCTTTTTTCTGTTCAGCTTGTTTGTCTATCTTCCTTAAGAGATAATACAACAACTGTGAGTTTTATATTGGATATCTTAGAATTATGTATTTTATGGCTAACAGAAGGACAATAAATGTGCAAACTGATTTTAAATGAGCAAGCTCATGCTGGTAACATTTAATACTTTCTGTTTGCATTTAAAATGCATTGATAAAAGAGACCTCAGATGTTAACATACTAACATTATTGTGTTGATAGTTATGTAAGATTAGAAGAGTTTAATTTCCAAGAATGTATGCCAACTGTTTAAAATAACGTCTGCAAAATTCAATGCTTCAAGGAATGTTGAACATGCAAATTTTGTTGAACAATTCTCAAAACAAAAGCAATGCTCAAAAATATGTATTTATGACATGTTTTCCTGATGTTACTGGCAAGGTAGCAACAACGTACTTGATACCTATTCCAAATTTAAATGAAATATCTACCAGTAGCTTCAATTATTAGTAAATGTGTGCAGAATTGTAACCAAGAAAAAGAAAGCAAACTTTTATGTTCTGTGCCTGTTCTTCTGGGAGGTAGTTTGTCTCCCTACCTTACATATGCATTTGCAAATAACTCTGCAAATACCTTACATATGCATTTGCAAATAACTCTGAATTTTGGCCCTGGTTCAGTGAAGCAGAGATTCATTTGAAAGTGCTGGCAGAGCTGCAGTTTAAATATTATATTTAAAAAGTTATTGATACATTAAAATAATTGCAAACTTAATATACTGTAGGCTAGAAATAGCTTGTATATATGGTATCAGGATTTTTTAAACTTTATTTGCAATGTGTTACTTCTTGTTTTCTTATTCATCAGGAGATAGATTAAAGTTATTTCACTGTAGTTTTGTTCTCAGTTTCTTATTCTCTGTGCCAGGGGTCACTGAATTCTGGACTGAATACATTTTATATAAAAGATAAAATTGTTTTCAATTTTTCAGTTGTGTTCATAAACCCTGTTTTCTTTTTTTAAGATATTTGTGAAACAGATATATTGCCTCCACTCTATTACTGTAGTAGAAACAGTGGAGTTGATAGATTCTAGTCAAGAGATGTATGTAAAGCCTGGGAGCCTATTAGCCAAGAGAGCAAATAGTGTCACAGAAGAGAGTGAATATAAGCATTCTTTCCACCTTATTTGGATGATCTGCCTGCCTGATCAATTATTTCTGTTAGTTTGGCACAGTTGCATATTGCCAATTTGTAAAAAATAAATTGTGTGCACTGAAATTGTGCCACAGAGAACAAAACAAAGCACCATAATGTCTTTTTTTTCCCTGATAGCAGAGATTGGTAGTAAAGAACTGGTTTGTTTAGTAAGAAAGATGGTCTTGAACTTTCCTTTAACAGAAATAAGGAAGTGGTCACTAAGATAACAATTATCAAATTTAATGGAATCTACAAATAAAAAGCAAAAGAGGCACTACTGATTTTTCTATTCTGTATTGTAAAATAAATAATCTTAAATGGAACAAATTCAGACATTGGACTAAACTGCCCCAAAAATGCTTTTTCCAAAGCACCTGGAAAATGCACGTTTGGGACAACGTGATTGATTGAGAATCTCCATCGATATTGGATCAAGCTAGTGGTCACTGGGCTTCCTAGTTTACTGAAGGTCACTTTTTCAATAAAAGTAAATAATTTACACTATGTTTTGCTTTTCATGATCCTTTGACATTTATCCTCAATTTTTAGTTAAATGAGGGGCGGGGGGTGTAGCAAACATGATGTTTCTGCAAAACATCCTTCATCTCACTATAACTGGCTATATCTTTTTAATTGTTTCTCAGACATAGGAATATGATTGGAATCTTAGTGAAAGTTACCACTAACTCATGTGGTTTGTTAGGAGATTTAGGCAAGTTACATTTTGCCATTTGAACTACCGTGCTGAATTGTTATCAGGGTACTATGAAAGGCATTACAGTTATTCAAGATTCTGCATGCTAAAAGGTGTTATGGAAACTGATAGTGACTCCCAGTTGCTACCCGTGTTCTACAGATATATGCCGGGGGTTCAAGAGAAAACCTGATCCTCTTAGAGCTGTTTTGAAATGGCAGCTGTTTGTAGATAGTTTTAGCACACACTTGCTATCTATATCTTTGAAATGAATTGCATTGGCATGCACGTTTTCCCCACCCTCTCTATCATGCCAGCTTGTGGAAGGAGGGAGGGAGGGACCAAAGGAAAAGAGGCAGTTACCATTCATTGTTACTGCTTTAATTCAAGCACATAATTATGGAATTGCCTGCATGAAGACTACCATAAAATCTACTTGGGGCCAAGGAAATTTGCGGTAGGCATCTTTTATGGAGTGTGTGTGTGTGTTTTTGCATGCGTGCTTAGAAATATAGTTGGCCAGCAATAGAGTAGCAGTTTTGAATACTAAAATTCCACTCCTATTCTGTGAAAGCATTAGCATCAGACTTACAACTACTTTTGAAATGCTTTACTTGAGGCAACATTTTTATTTTCAGCATGGTATCTATATTTAAGGTTCTATCCTACTGAATGAAAGAGTTCAATTAACCTGATGGGAGTGCATTTCTGTCTTACATGCATATCTGGTCAAAAGACTTTGTTTTTAAAACAAGTTATAAGACTTTTGCTGTTTAATTTGTCTCTAGGTTTGCAATGTTGTCAGAGAAGTCTGCAAACTGGTCAAACTGAATGAAGTATGGCTGGAATCTATCATAGGATTGTCTGTTTATATCTGTCCTTATTATAGTGCGTTCAGTTCACAGTGGGACCAACAAATGCATTTCATGGTGCTGTAGTACACATTCCATTAGAAAGATGGGCTTATAGCCATAAAAGCACATGGCATATGCACTCTCAAGAAATTAATAGATATCCAAAGGAAATATATTTTCCTTTTCATGGAAAGCTTCTCCCACCACACTGAGACTATCTGCTTTTGAATGTGACAATTTAATAGGTAGCTATATGTTTATCATTTAGTGATCAACTAATTATTCCAATGAAGGATAAAAATACAATAAATAATATCTAAGCATAATAGATAAGTGTGTGTGTGTATGTGTGTGTGTGCATGCATTTATGTGCTAACTATTAAAAGGTGGGACACCTGAAGCTCTCCAGATGAAGAACCAACCTCTTAGCAGCCAAGTTAGTACAGGTAGTCCTCGACTTACAACAGTTCATTTAGCCACCATTCGAAGTTACAGCAACACTAAAAAGGGGAGTTATGACCATTTTTCACACTTATGACCATTGTATCATGCTCATGGTCATATGATCAAAACTCAGGTGCTTGACAATTGTTTCATATTTATGCAATGTTCAGGATCATGTAGTCACTTTTGCAACTTTCTGACAAGCAAAGTCAACGCGGAAGCCTGATTCACTTAACAACCATGTTACTAACTGAACCAGTACTCACTTAACAACGATAGCGAGAAAGGGGCAAAAATCACAACTCTCTCACTTAGCAATGGAAATGTTGTGCTCAATTGTGGTCGTTAGTTGAGGACCATCTATACAGTATGTCATTTTGTTTTGGATAATCAGCCAGAACAGAAAACTAATCCTTTCACAAATGTGTTTCTAGGTAGAGACGTAAGTGATGCAGGGGAAAAAAGCATTTTGTCCTGAATGCAGAAGTTCATCCTTCTTAGGGAAACAGTTTTAGGAAAAATGTGGTATAACTAATTCCAAATGGGACAAATCCATGTGGGTTGTGCTGTACTTCAATACTGTGCACATTGCAATGAATCAGCTAGTCAAGAAGTGCTATCAATGCTTGCACATGGGAGTAGGTAGGTGGGTGGGGTTAGAGGAAAAGCCAAACCAGACACAAAAAACCCCCCAGATAATTCAACCGCTAAATTGCAAGGGACTACGCCTTTCTTGGGTGTGGTTCAGTTCAGCAAGGGCATCTTCATCAAAGGATAAGAAAATCTCCCTCTCCCCACTTTCCCGCCCAAGATTGAAAGTACCTGAAAACAGGAATCAATTATCAGGTCCAATTTGCATCTTTTCATCTTTATTTCAAAAATTTTGCTGGGTTAAAATGGAGATAGAGATTATCTCTTAAATTATGGAGCTTTCTTTAAAAACTGTCTTCAGCCTAAAAGTTTTTGTTCCCGGACTTAATATTTTATGATTCGTAAAGGTGCTTACATTTTAAACCCCCTAAATATGTCTATGTACAAAAACAGAATTACAATAAATGCTTGAAACCAGGCATGAAATCTTTTTGGATGAAACAGTTACATTTTAGTCACTATGGATCCTCCTGGATCAATGTGTATGACCATAAATATGTGTGTTTATATATGTTCATAACCAAATATTAATTTATATGGCTACTGAATGCACCAAACTGTTCTAATCATGTATCTCCTGGATGTTAACTTCAGCTTCTTAGTTACCAAGATTTTTTGTCATCTTCAAAATCAACTCATTTAAAGATGGCCAGATAGGAAAAGGCTTGTTGAGCTAATCTTTTGGTTTTTTTTCTCTAGAGTATTTTCAGATATACAGCCTACTCATGTACAGATCAATATCCATGCCCCCATATAATACTCAAGATATTTTTTTGTATCTTTAACAAATGCTACATATTCATGGAATTGAACCGTCCTACTCTTGTGTCTATTAAAAAGCCAGTTCCAACATTGCTTAAATAATTTTTACAATATAAAAATGAAATGGAGTTACACCTATGAAAAGTAAAAGTAAAGTATGAACTGAAAAAAATATGGAAACAACTCCCCTCTCTTAAACTTTGGGTAAAGTCAGTTTAATCCTGTAATTATATTTGTGCTTCTTATCTTGTGTGGTAGCAGAAAAACAATTGTATATTGCAGATTTGTATTCAGAAACCATTTAAGCTACATCGTTTCATTTCTATATTCAAATAGAGAATTAAGAATACCGTATTTTCCGGCGTATAAGACGACCGGGCGT
>JAPKID020007139.1:0-10384 GCA_026931265.2 Tropidonophis doriae | reverse complement strand
TGTAGAGTCAGAATGCTCAAGTCCGGCAAACCTAGAACCTCCACATAGCGAGGCAGTCCCCTAGGTATTGCTCCAAGAGCTCCAATCACAATCGGGACAACACACGACTTTCTTTTCTACAATCGCTCAACTTCAATTTGCAAGTCCCGGTATTTTGTGATTTTTTTCTTGCTGCTTATTTTCAATTCGTGCATTATAATAATAATAATAATTATTATTATTTACTTTATTCATCAAACATGAAACTCAGCCAACTGAACATTTAAAAATGGATATTACAAATACTATTGACTGGTGCTAATTGTTGATACAGTTTGCTGCCAGCATTATTATTATTATTATTATTATTATTATTATTATTATTATTATTATTAACAAAAACAACAACAATAGTGATACCCATTGTCATCGGGACACTTGGTACCATGTCCAAGAATTTTACAAAATACATAAAGAAATTGCAGCTTCCTGCAATGACACCACGATAGCAACCCGTATCAACCATTAGCAGCAATCGATGGCATTTGTAACACATCTTTAAATGTTCAGTTGGGTGAGTTTCATGTTTAATGAATAAAGTAAATAATAATTCCACAAAAAACCATCCTACTTGGAACAGCTTATGTCCTCCGACGTTACCTTAACAGTTCCTAGGTCCTTGGTTAGGATTAGAGCTGTTGAGCTACCAACCAGCCCCAAAGGCTGTGAATCTCACCAAAGATTAACCACAGAATAATATCCATTCCTGTTTTTTAAACCCTCTTGATTTCAACAGTACTGCTGCAAGATATGTAAAGGGCACATTTGTTATATCTATTGCTTCAATTGGGAAATAGAAGGTATTTTTGCTTTTGCTTACTTCTAGTCCCCAAAATGATGCCCTCGATAAAACAGGCAGCTGTATCACGGGGAGAAGGGAGTGAATGAAACAGTATCATTGTGTGTCTTCAAAGTGAAGAAAAGCTAAAAGGCCATGCTTGTCCATGCTGTCATAGTTCTGCCCTCTTGTGCATGCACAGGGTGAAGCAGCAATTAAGTGACAGAATTGCTTTTCAACGTGATACAATTCCTTTCTTTTCAGGAACCCTTGGCCTTGACCTGTAAGGGTCCATAAGCTTGGAGTGACAGAATGAAGTTCCTCTCAAATTTTGTCCATGGGAGGATGCTCCCCAGTATCTCCCTATAATTGTACAAACTTAATTCTTCATGAGTTTTTTTTAATTCACAAAGGAAAAAGATCAATGGTGATTAACACAGTCTATAACAAATCAAACAAATTCCTGGTTCTTAGTTAGATTTGTGTTTTCTTGTCAGCATTTGAACTACACAATGTCACACAAAGCTAAAACATGTTTCTTTCTTTCCATCTACCTTTCTTTCCCTTCTCAGAAATTGCTAATCAGTAATGGATCTAATCAGTAATGGATCTAATCAAGAACTTTACCTAATAAGTCCATAATGGGATATTTGTTTCCCAGGAGAAGCCAAGGTTTCTCATCACTGAAGAAAATTGCCATGCTTCTCTTTCTCCAGTGCAAACAGGACCCACACACATCACAACATTTGATGGTAAGCCCTTAGGCAGGAAGAGTTTAAATTACAATTAAGAGATCTATTTCTGCCATTGACATCTGGGTGATAAGACACTGCATGGATAAAAGGACTGTTGCATTTTTAAGACCAGATCAAAATGCTTTTCAGAGTGAGAGAAAAGACAGCCTGTTACTTAAACAGCATGATCTAGTCAAAGCCAAGCATATTAGAGTTGCACTGATTACAATGTGAGATGGTTAAACACATTATTAATTTTCCCATTAAAATTAATGGGACTGACTGGACTTGTGCACTCCTGTCTTCAAACACCAAATAATAAGATTCAATCCAGCTACTGAGTAAATACCCTAAATTGATGTCCAAGTGTATGGTATTCATTCATTCACCATCAAGCTGGCGTTACTGTTAGGTAGAATGATGCAGCTGCTTCAGGTGGCAGACCGATAAAGTGTCCATTTGAGACCAAATCTTCATCTGATGTACTTCTGAACCTTGTCTGCAACAGCTGCTTTCCTGCATCTACGTTATGCTTCTTTCCAAATGATATTATTTGGCAGCTGAGTGACCAGTTGTAAAATTCGTGAAAGAAGTGCTGGGAAAATGCTAGGAAAATGCTGCAAATTGTCATAAGCACTCTCAAGCAAGTTGTTGAATGAAAATATGGTGTTCCCATGATGTCTCCCAATGACTTAGTTAGTTGAATTGTAAATTCATCAGCAGATCTGCACCTGAGAAGCTGAATGTTACATCTTGGATCTATCTGTAATGAAGTGGATTAAGAGAAAGGATGTGGAAGGAGAAGTGATTTGAAGAAACAGAATTGGGGAAATGTGTACAATACTTCTAAGGTGCCACTGATTATCGAGAACATATAAGAATAACATCACAGTAACCGTGAATAAGGTGAAATTAGGAACTGATAGTTTCTACAGGTGGGGATTGAGAGAGAAGGTGTTGCATGAAACATACAAACATTGTTGAGCAAGCATAACATAAGCACAACTGGTACTAAAACCAAAATCAAGCACCAGACAAAATCATAGCAGCCCACACACAGGAATAATGCCATGCCCAGTTCTCAAAACCTTTGCTAACCCCTACTCTACAAAAACAACAACATTGGAATAGTTAAGGAAATTCAAGAGAAAGCATACTAGAAGATGATTTTATAATTTTCATTCAACCCTTTGGAAAACTTCTAAAGAGGGTGGTTGTGCTGGTGTGACATTCTAGATTACTGCTCCAATCATTACAACAGAATGAAGAGGATACAACAGTTTCAGTCATTGTGTTATTTCCCATTGTGTGTGATAGGAAATTCCAGGGCTTCACAAACAAGTTGAGAGAAAAACCCAGGCTTTAAATAGCAGCGATACTGCCAATATAAAATGCACTCATTAAAAAATTAGCAAAACAACACAAAATTCACTCCATCTTGCCATATGGTAACAAAACCTACAGTATATAATTCTCTTGATCTTTAATCTCTATGCCAATGTCTGTTTGACAGATTATGGTTTCAGTCTCTGACAAATCTGCTTAGAGAATTTTTGGCTGCAAACTTTGGCACAGCAACCACTGCCTGAAATACATTCAAAAGGCTAAACATTTTCATAATAGCTACTTTACACATATTAGTAAGCTTCCCTTCAGGACACCATTTTTTTTAAATGACCGCATTCTTTTTTTAAAAGTGACTGCAGGCTTGTTCACAAAAATAAAAAAGGACAGTTTCTTTTCTTTTCTTTTTCTTTTTTAAAGTGTTTATTTAACACAGTGACTCTTTAGAAATCTCTTGCAAACTGATCAAGCTTATTGCCAACAGATAGCAATTGCAGCAAGAGATTATTATGGTCATTTTTCATGTAATTGGAAGCTTGTGTTTGGTTGCTATGACTTGTGGGCTCAATGCCTCATTTTTATAATCCTTTATAAAGGGCGTTTCTTGCATGTCACAGAAATATGCCAGGCACCAGGAGATAAATAAACACTGCTGAGTGAGTATTTTAACATCTGCCCATGACTCCTTTTATCTATTATCAAATTTTAGCCCCTTGCAATGATCCAAACTAAAAATAATCTGATTTTAGTTTTCAGGACTTGGTGCTGATGAAAATTAAAAGAAAAAAGCAGTCATTTATTAAAAAAATACTTATGTTTTAAAAAAATTTATTTTCTATTAGAAGAATATTTTCTATTAGAAGAAAATTTAAATTGTAGACAAAATTCAAGGAGAAATGTGTGAGTATATATAGAAATATACATAATATGTGTTTGTGAGGTAAAGAAAAAAAAGATGAAGTGGGAAGGGAAAAAAAGAGAAAAGTAGATTGTATTACACTACAAATATTATATACTGGATTGGCAATCTCTTCTAAACTACAGAACATCAACAATAAACAAACACGTAAACCGAATGTCACAAAATTGTGACAATTTCATCTGTACATTTCAGGAAATATCCTATATGATTCACATACTGTAAGGAAATCATGTGAAATGAGTAATCTCATAGGAATTCATGCAAGACCACTGACTGCTTGTGGGGTTTCAGAGAGTTCTCTTGAGGTTTTGGTAATCTTTTGAAAAATCTCACAAGAGATCATAGAAATGAAAAATCATGGACATACACTGTTGAACACCAGCTAGTTGAAGGAATATAGCCAGTTGGTACCATCTCTGGCTATCGGGGGTGAGTTACTAGCTCCCGTGGAAAGGGCCCGCAACTTGGACGTCCTCCTGGATTCCCGGCTGTCGTTGGATGATCATCTGATGGCTATGGCCAGGGGGGTCTTTTATCAGGTTCACCTGATACGCCAATTGCGCCCCTTTCTAGATCGTGATGCCCTACGCATGGTCACTCAAGCCCTCGTCACCTCCCACCTAGACTACTGTAATGCTCTCTACATGGGGTTCCCCCTGAGGTGCGCGCGGAGGCTCCAGCTAGTCCAGAACGCAGCCGTGCGGGGGATTTTGGGAGTGTCGACATACTCCCATATAACACTGGCTGCCTTTGGCCTTCCAGGTGCGCTTCAAGGTGTTAGTGACCACCTTCAAAACGCTCCATGGCATGGGACCTGCTTATCTGTGGGACCGCCTTCTACCACATACCTCCCTTAGACCTGTCC
Source organism: Tropidonophis doriae (assembly GCA_026931265.2). Lineage (NCBI taxonomy): Eukaryota > Metazoa > Chordata > Lepidosauria > Squamata > Natricidae > Tropidonophis > Tropidonophis doriae. Next base: position 5,702 of record JAPKID020007139.1, on the reverse strand, counting down.
GCTCTCACAGGGTGGGCCTCATCAGGGTGCTGTCTGCCGGACAATGCCGGCTGGCGGCCCCCAGAGCGAGAGCCTTCTCTGTGGCAGCTCCTGCCCTCTGGAATGGCCTACCTCCTGACCTCCACACAATCACGGACCTGTGCCTCTTCCGCCGAGCTCTAAAAACATATCTCTTTCACGAGGCCGGCCTGGCATAGCTCTAAATTTTAATCTTATTTTAGAAATGGGTTTTAATAGACAATTTTAGCACGGGTGCAATTTAATTTAATTTATTTTTAATATCCTGTATTTATTGTTCTTTACATTTTATTCCTTTTCTGTGCGCCGCCCTGAGTCCAATCCGGAGATAGGTGCGGGATATAAATTTGATAAATAAAAATATTCACCGTGACTGTTTCATTTGTTTGCCTGTCTGGCACATAATCAATCAATCCAGCTCTAGTCTGTAGATCTTGTGACTATAATCTAAAGTAAATGTACTAGATGTATAATATAAATATCATGTAAATTAGAAATACTGTATGTCTGGTTTGATTCTGTATTTTATTAGTCCACAGGATTCCTAACACTTTAAAATTTTCGGATTCCGTCTTAAAGAAGCAGCCTACCCTCTTAAGATAGAGAAAAGCATTTTCTGCTCATTAAAATATCCAATTTTCACTGTTCCAAACAATGAATAAGAAACCATGAGATAATGGACAATTGCAGACATAGATGTAAAATACAGTTAATAAGTAGAGCTGTGTGGAACTTTGGATTTGAAAGCAAGAATATGGCAATTGATCTTAGGAAGACACACATTCTTTGGTTTAAGAAAAATACTATTTTTGCATGTCCCCATGTTCTGAAGTATCATTTTGCTTCTAATTTGAAGTGTTCTACAGCCATTAGACTTTGATTACCCTCTGTTAATTAACTTATTCAGGATAACCAAAGACATATAGCCACCACATTTCTGAGTGTGCCTGTTGAAAGGTCATTTCCCCCAACATGCTCCTTACTGAAGTATCAAGGCTGTTGCATTTTCCACAGATGCCTCAACTATGCCATCAGTCTTGGTAGAAGTAATTTCCACATGTACAAATGTTCAGATAGTCTTCAAAAAGTCCTCTGAACAGCTGCACCAAGTTTTTTGTAAGGCGTGGTTGCTTCACTGCTTTAAAGGTATTTTGTTCTGTCCAACAGGATTTTTTTTTTTTGCCATTGTTTTATTTGGCTTCTTAGTGTTCTTTGAATTGGCTATAACTTCTCTTAAGTTTAACCAAATGTTGTAATTGTCTTTTTTTAATGTTTTGCCATAGAAAACGCCTTGAGTCTTCGGAAACAAATTCATTTGGGAATGAAATATATAATGTAAAGTTTCAGAAAAAGGGGGAGTATCCTTTGTTTGGTTGCAAATATGACTTCCACTTGGAAGGAGTTGTTGATGTTCCAGAATTCCTGGTTTATTTTCCATTGCTGGAAGAGTAAGTTCTTATCTAATCTTAATTTTTGCATGTTAATTTAGTTTTATTTCTTTTCAACCTCTGCTTTATATTTTAAATATTGTAAGCTAGTTTGAGTAATTGACATAGAAAAATAGGTTATAAAACAAAAAAATATTGTTTTATTTAAATGTTTGTCAGAGTTGTTCATAAATTGGCTTTGACTATTTTAAGTTTTTCTGTATAGTAACTTAAGCTTAAGTTTCCTTGAGGAATAACAGAGCCCGGAGGTATAGATAGCCCTCAGGTTACACCTGTATGTTCAATGATTGTACAAAGATAGATGATGCTGAAAAATGGACAAGATTGGGTTTAACATTCTCCTGACCACATTTCATAGTGCCCATCTAGCCATTCACCTGTCTGACACAGTACCCATCCTTTCATCTGTAGTTTCCACCTGCAGCTATTACCTGTTTGCCTGAAATTTCTGACTTTTCCCATGCCATGATCATGTGAGGTCTTCACTTAACAATCTGCATTGTTCTGGAATTATAATGGCAACAGGGATTGCCATTGTTAAGTGATGCAGTCTTATGGTGTGGGACTTTATAACTGCATTATTTAATGATGGCAATTCCAGATAACCTGAGGACTAGCTGTAGCTTTCTGCTTCATTCCTTCCTCTTCTTTACATCCTCTTTCATACAGACAGAATTAGCACTGATTAAAATGAATGTATTTAGTCCTATAGTCTTAATATTGCATTCCAACTTACTTTCCAGTATTCATAGAATTAGCAAGATGTTGTGTCTGAAAAAAGGCAAATGTAATTGAAGGCTGCTTGAATAAAAGTGCAGTTTCCAAAATCATGGAAAATAATAGTTTCTGTTGCATTAGTTATACTTCTGCTCAAGTATTACTTCTAGCACTGGATGCGGTATTTTTTTTTTAAATGGAGGCAATTTAAAATAAGTGTAAAATGGCAAAGAGGATGAGCAGGGAACTAGAAATTAAGTCTTTCTAGAAACAAGATAAGTAGAGATTTTAATCTTGAGAAAATATGCCTTTTCAAGTACTAGAATAAGTGGCACACAAAATAATGCCACAACATTGTCCCAAAGATGCTTTTTGAAAAGGCAACTGGACGTTCCTTTGTTCTGTTTCTTGAAGATACTTTGCTTCCAGCCCGGGATTCAGGTGGACCCTGAGGATAAATCCCAAATGACTTCAAGGATTCTCAGAAAGAGTGCTAATGATCGACTGCAAGAAATATAATCATCCTCCATCCCCGTTCAGAATTAAGGAAGCTTCTTGGATGAGAAGTGAAACATCTTCAAGGAAAAAACATAGAAAAATCCAGTTGCCTTTTGAAAAAGTACTTTTGGGACAACCATGACCTGGATGACTGAGAATCTTCATAGATAATGCCACAACATGTTATCTGTTGTTTCAGACTCAGAAAATAAAATAAAGGTATTAATTACCTTTTAATTAAATGCTGAATACATTTCTTTACGTTTAGAACAGTTTGTTAATGAAACTTATTTCTCGAGATAGTGAGTTGAATGTCTTCAAACAAAATTTAAACAGTTTTGACAGATGCTTTATTGGGCTTGTTCATTTTAATAATTCCTTCTGATCCTATAATGCATGTTGCTGCAATTGTGATGCAGATCATGGTAGCTCTGGATACAGAAGTACTGTTTGAAAACAATATTTTGAGAATTAATAATGTCATGATATGCTATTAAATTTACTTTGCAGCATGGCAAAGAAGTATAAAATGAAACTAGTTTACAAAAAAACCTTTTTGGAATTTTATGAAGAAAAAGTGAAGAACATGGAACATAAAATACTTCTGCAACAAATGAAGGCATTAGAGGTAACTGCTTGATAAAGATATAAATATAAATAGATATAATCTTAAATTGTTGGTCTGGTCAAGTGTTAGGTACTTTTCAAATAATATATTGTCATTACATTAAAAGGGAATTTTGTAATAGTTTCCATGTTTATTTGCATGAGAATAAAGTCCATTGAAGATCTTGACTTTTGCTATTTGGCTACCCACTTCTGTAATAAATATTAAAACGTGTTATTTAAAATCTAATTGATGATATATGGATACAACAATGGGAGTAACCTATAATAAAATTGTTTTAAGTTTGTTATTGATAACTATTGACTTTCTCCATTTGGATGTCATCAGCCAGGCTTACTGGAAATTATAAGAAATGCAGTTCCAACACATTTGGACAGCATCTGATTGCAGAAGGTTAATCTGAGACATTTGCTAGTATAAGTATCATGTCAAAGCTAAGTAGGTCTTATTCTGTAAAGAGCTTGAATACAAACCACTTCTACCTCCTTTAATTCTGTAATGGGTGGAAGAAGGTACATAATTATAAGTCAGAAGAGACAAGTGTGGTGTACAGCAAGTACATTTTGTTGTGGAGATTATTACCTGCTCATATACATTTTAGTTTGCTGTCCATGGGTTATATTTGCATTAATTCTACCTAAGCTATTTTTCAGAAATACCCCGCTGATGAAGGTTCCAAATTGGTCTCCCAAATAAAAGAGGATTATGAGCATGCAGAAATGTTTAAGAAGGATGGAAAAGCAAAACTACCTTTTGTAAGTATTGGCAGAATTCTGTTCCTCTGCCTGAAACGTTAAGACTTAATGTGAACACGGCAATATCTTGTCTTTCAATAAGTTCAGATCAGCTTGGTTGAAGTCTTGCAATTTAAGGTACTTTTCTTCTCTCTGTTGGATAGGCTTATGTCTCTATATTAGATCGCCTATAGCACATATTCTCTTGTTTGCTGGTGTCTCTGAAGGAAGAACGTTATCTCAGTCTGCCTCGTTGCCCAAAGGTCAGGGAGAGATTTCCAATTTCTGTAAAATGATGAAATTATTCATATTTTATTATTGATTTCTGTTTGCAGAAAGCACAAGAAAATACTGAAGCTTTCTGTGTGTATCATGTTGGTACACAATGTTAATGTTAGGTTTGCTTGTGTAGCAAATAGCTTTTAAAAACAGTTATTATTTGAAACTTCTGAGTCTTAGGAGAAAAAATATAGTGTAGTCACAGTTTAAGGTCTGATATTGGCATATAATAACTTACAAAGGTGCCTTTATGTATAACCAGGGCTGTTCAAAATGAAACATCGGTCTTGTAGATACATTTATGAAAATTGCTATTTTAATTAACTTGTCTACCTGCTCAGAACATACTAATTTAAGAGAGTTCAGCTACTGTTTTAAAATAGAATGTAGAAATTAATTGACCAAATCCTTTGTGTCTTTATTCTTGAAAGTGTTTTTGCTCCAGATAACAAATAGTTATATTCAGGTAAATTGCTATCCTTGTTTGCTTGACTATGCTTTATTGTGTGTGGAAAGTTGCAGACAATATTTTTCTAAGAGAATAGAGGCAGTCATTATTTATTGATTGTTCAAAATTACAGTGATGATGAAAAAGTAACTGTATAAACCAATCTTTACATTTATGACCTTCACAAGAATAAAGCAAAAGAAAACTGAAGTAAGGTAATAAATGCAGTTGTGGTTACACTTAGTGACTACTTCACTAAACAAATGATTTACTGTTCCCAATTGTATTTGCAATAACAAAGACTACTATTAGTAATAGTAAGAAATTGGGAAATACTGTTATTTTCTAGGTTAAAAAGGGTAACTTGGGAGTTCTACTATTAATCAATTGTTCTAGGCAAATAAATAGTTATATCCAAGTTAGTTGCTATCTTCGTTGCTATCATATATTAAAGGATACTGTGGCAACTGTTGCCACAGTATCCTTTAATATATGTGGAGAGTTGCAGAGAAGCTTTTGAATATTAATATTAAGGAAATAACCTGCAGTGGTCCAGTGTTATGCACAATGGATTGAGAAGTTGAATAGATGGATGGATGGATGTAGATAAATAGATAGAAGTTTATATATCTCTTATTCGTTAACTGATTTATTGATGTTTGAAATCCAGGGGCAAAACATAGCATAAGGTTAGGGTAAACCTAAAGATGTCCTTAAGGTAAGATTAGCTTCTGATAATTAAATAAAATCTTCCATATAAGGTGAATCTGCTTTGTTTCTAAGGCGAGACAGAATTCTCCAAATGAATTTTTTTAGATAAACATATGTAAATGTGTAAAAATTCATTTTTTTTTAAATTCAAAAAGTTTTATTGGTTTTACAATTTTTTCTTGGGAAAAGGGTAAATAGGATATACAGGAAATATTTTGAAG